>BQNB010051500.1:0-40956 GCA_026074375.1 Tanacetum coccineum | reverse complement strand
GGTTGCAACTGGCTTGTTTAGGAAATGTTTTCCTCCTTGGAACATGTTTTGATAGCATTGATTGAAGTGAATGGGTGTGATGAGCATTGGGGATCAATGGTGGGGTAAGAACGAGCAGACAAAACTTGATAGGTATTCAGTTTCAGGTTCTTAACCGTGTTACTAGGAAGTGATCCTGCCAATCGATCAGTGATGGCCTTTAATACTGTGTCGATTTTGTTGGTCATCTCGCCTTGTTGTTGTTTGAAATCAGCTTCAAACTTTGACAATCTAGTGTCTTGAGATGCCATGAAGTTGGACACCAATCTTTCTAGATTTGAATGATTGTTAAAACTTTGAGGATTGTTGTTGAAGGGACGGTTCGGGATCGAACCGGTTAGGTGGGTTTAAAAAACTATTTTGGGAATTTTAGGGTTGTCTCCACCTAAGGTTTGGGTGACTTTTCCATGACGGATTGTAGGTGTCACCAAGATTGTTTTGCCCGGGCTTAAAAGTGTACCACTTACCTCCCGCTTCGTCGGTACGCGAGGATTAATATTTAACAAAGGCTTGTTCGGGATCTTTGATGACATCAAATAATATCACTTTATTATATCATTTATCCCATCTGTTTTGCCCACTTTTATATAATTATTGCATTATTTGGTACTTAATTGCTTCAAAGTTGATAAATGCAGTAATTCAGGAGTGTTTTGAGAAGATGAGCTAAAAGGCGCATAATTTGAAGCTAAAACAAAGATATTTGAAGATTTCTGAAATTTCACCAATACGTCGTATCCAACTAAAGAGATACGACATATCTGCACCAAGACTTCATAAGAAAACGCGTTTGACCAATTCCCAATACGGCGTATTCACTCTGTCTACATACGCCGTATCCATGAAGATAACTATTCGAAGATACAGTAAATCAAGTAAATTGGGAATGAGATCAAAGATTTATTACGAACGTAGCGCGCACTCTAAGGAATCCAACCCAATACGCCGTATCGACCTTGCTGGATACGGCGTATCGAGTCTTTTTCAGACACTATAAATAGAAGACTAAAAAACGAGTTTTCAGTGTGCAATATCATATTCTTTATACCATACTCACTATAGAAGAATATTAGAAGAGAAGATCAGCCACCAAGGTCAAGCATTGATAACGAATCCATATAAGACATCGTGTAATTTTTACTTTCTTAACCGTTCGATTTCAATTGTTTGATTACGCTTGTATAATTATAATGGTTGAGGACTAATACCCTCGGGTATTAGCCATCTTAATGAAAGTTCAATGTTTGGTTTGTTTTAAAATCGATTTCTTAATTTATCGTTGATTGTTTAATTATGTTTATCACCTCATACTTGTTTATGTGTTTGAATATGCGACCTATCATTTAACTGGGTCTAGTGTTACGGACCAAGTAATCTAGATACCGGGATAGCTCTCCATATCGTGTCTTCTATTACTGGACCAATAGGATCACAAATAACGTTTTGTCTTTATCTTTTGATTATGAGCTTAGTTGGACCGGTAGGTGACCCGTTTATGTTTCAGCAATCATGCTCTTAATTAATTGATAAAGATTGGAATAGTGGACTACCAGTCTATAAAAAACCTTCAAACAATAAGTGGGTAAAGTCTCGTTGGGCTAGAGTTTTAACATGATCACCACTGCTTTAATTCTCTAAGATAGATTATAAATAAACTAAATGATGCTTTATGCAGATGCATTAATTGTAATAGGATTAATTGTGTCTAGGTATTAGGATGATGTCCCGCCTAAGTCTTAAGAATGATATGCCGCTTCGAGATAAGTAAATCATTGCACTAAAACAAACAAACCAGCATTGAACCGAATTTAATATGGCTAATACAGTTTTCTATCATTTGGCTTGTACCGCTTTTCTATCTTCTAATCTTCATATTTTGTGTTTATTGTGTATTGAATTGGTATTTGTCATCACCAAACCTGTGCCAGTCTCTCAGGCCGAATCCCCCATTTCATTAGACAACGTACATATCATAGGTTTAACCAGTAAATAGACTAATTAAAATACTGATAGAATTTAGGATTAAATTTCCACTCTTAGTGTTCGACACCCTACTTACCACGAACTCCATCTTGACCGGGTACACTGCCCGTTAAAGTGTTGTATTAGGTTTGTCGGCTAAATATAAATGTAAAACTTAATAATCAAATAATTGACCCTACATGACAACACATCAGTGATATAGGGTATTGATCTTCTAATCCTCTCTCCAAAAGTAATAAAACAACAAGGCGGACAAATTCACACATACATGGCCATAACGATGGAATAGACACATGTGATTGCTCGCATCCTCATTCGAATAAAACCTAAGGATAGAGATTAGGAAAGGGAAATAATAGTTGTTAAATAAAAATTTACAAACCAAATAGATAAGTCCAAACAAATAAGGTACAAGTTACTAGATACTTTTCCGACCGTTCCAATGATAAAGACATAGAAATTTATACACAAACGTCTTGATCATAGATCGACAAAAACAACCTTAGTTGGCGTTTCCGTAACGGTAAACTTCCCAATCATCCAAACTATACATACTTTTACAAAATCAAGTGGCGATATCTACCACTTTATACATAACTTTACATCGTTGATTCATAATCACGTATCAACGAATAATCGATCCTTCAAATAATGTCATCGGTTTAATGCTTTAACAAACCAACTATATTCATTTCTTCCTCTTTTTTTCAGCGATTTTCTAATTTTTTCTAATTTTTTATTTTTTTATTTTTATTAACAATACACTACGAATCTCGGTGTAATTTCACCATCTTCACGATCATAATAGCTCCGGATAATTTCTTCTAAAGTTCTTCGTACTCGGATATACCAATAATTGTGAAAGTAGTAAAAATACATGAATTTAACTACTTTTACATTCTCAATTGCAATGTGCAATTTTCCCAACCATACCAAAGATAGAAAATGACACATGACAAAGGAAATACATACTTTACACTAAGCAGCTAGCAACTAATAAATAGACTTAATCTAACAGGATAGGCTAAGGTGTAAAGGTATAAAGAAACAAATAGTTGGTGAAAACAGGAATGGAATGGCTCGACAGGTTTTTCTAGGGGAATCTTACTCTTAAAATTAAAGTAAACAAAGGGTTTATACGTGGGTTAACTAACCAGTGTGGTTAGTTAATAACACAACATATATAGGCTTTTTGGGTGTAATCTTATAAATTTACCAATTTAAACAAGTTACTCCATCTAAATCCAAAGTACTCATTATTGTGGTATCGAATTGATATACCAAGCCAAGTTCTAAACCCTACAACATCACCGACACACTCATATTTTTGTGGGATTTAGGTAAATATTCGAAAACGGATAAGGATGAATCCTCACAAATATCTAATAAGAGTTTTGTATGCAGGTTATGTAACTAGTAATTTCACAAAAGTATGGCTGAAACAATTTTAAATTTAAGCATAATTAAAGCATATTAATGTGAAAAAATAGCACAAGTAGCGTTCTAATTATCCTCCCCCACTAAAATTATACAACGCCCTCGTTATATAAACATAATAGTTAAAAACGGGAAATTTAAAGAATTAGAACGAGAAACTCCCTTGATACTTGCTCGGTATGATTCTCCATGTTGAGTTTATAAGCAAGAATTTATGTTGTAAAATGCGTTTAAATGCCCGCATGACTACAACACACATTAGATTCCAGAAATTACTCCACCAACGTCATCGTTTTCGTTCAGAAGGTTACTGTATACAATATATGAAAACAAGTGAAATTCTATCTCCTCATAATCGTTTGCTTAGAAAACAAAAAAAAACCTAAAAGCGTACATGAGGTCGATACGCCGTATCCATTCCCCAGGATATGCCATATTGATACCTATAGAAAACAATCCTAAGTACGGGTCAGAAGTCAAATACGTTGTATTCGTTTAACGAATATGGCGTATCGACTAGTCTAACAATAAGGTTTAAATTGCAGAAAAATAATGACTGGATAACGTTCAGGTAGTCAGTACGCCGTATCTATGGGGTTTTGATAAGCCTGATGACATCAAATATTGTCTATTTTATAGCATCATTTATCCTATGTTATTAACCTATTTTGTATAATTATTGCAAAGAATTGTTACTTAATCGTTTATATTTGAGAATTGCAGTAATTATGGAGTACTTGGTGAAAGTTAATAAAAGGCGCGCATTTTGGAGCTTAAATGAAGACATTTTGAAGATTACTATTCTGAAGACCAATACGCCGTATCCATCAAGGAAGATACGGCGTATCCGTGCCTGCACTCACCAAAGACCACAAAGGAAATAAGATCAATACGTCGTATCCAGAAGAAGTCAATACGCCGTATTGAAGATATAGTATGTGAATATTCTGGAAGATATCAAACGTGGTCTCTACTCCAAGAAACCCCCCAATACGCCGTATCCAATCCCTTGGATACGCCGTATCGAACCGACTTCCAGACCCTATAAATACAAAGCTCAAAAACGAGTTTTAAGTGTGCTAAAGAAGGCATCCCTATCTCAACCGGTATCACAACTTTAGTGAGGGAGAATGGGGTGTCTTCGTTGCTTGTTTTTATCATCGTGTGGTGTGCCCACAGCACATTCGGAACTTCTTCAACCTAATTTCTATTATGTTCGCCCAACCTAGCTTTTATCCCTTCTCCTAGACTGCGGTTCCGCACCTTTCTACTTGGGCCGGTACTCTGTGGGTATTTGACGGATGCAAACCTTTACTTGATATTGAGCTTTTCGCACCAGTCTTTGAACGGGTTGTCTCTGAACCGCTTTCTGTTGTCAGATATGATTTCTCCTGGCAGTCCAAACCTGCATACGATGTTGTCCCATACAAACTTCTTGACTTGGTTTCCCATTATCGTTGCGACTGCCTTTGCCTGGACCCATTTTATAAAGTAGTCAATGGCTACAATCAAGAACTTCACCTTTCCTTGTGCTTCCGGGAATGGGCCTAGATGTCAGATTCCCCATTTTGTAAATGGCTGTGGATTTTTAGGAATTGGCCGATGGGTTTGACAATCATTACATTTATTTTCTGATGATGTTCCGTGCGTCTTTGTGCATCGTCAGCCAGTAGTATCTGGACCTTATTGTTTTTGCCATTATGGACCTTGGGCCGGAGTGCATGATGCATGATCCTTCATGGATTTCCTTCACCACATATTCTGCTTGAGTTGGACCGACGCACCGCAACCATGGTGTTAATACAAATATTCGCACAAAAATGATATTTGTATTTAATGATCTTCATGTTTTGATAATAATAAATATAACGTCATACTAACGTAAAATATTACGGATAATAAGTTATTTAGTCGAAGTTTAGTTGATAAAATATAATGCCTAAAAACATTTACTATATTTTTTCACATAATTACGTTTTGATATCACAAAATATAAAACATTCAACGTAAAATAAACGCAACAATAAAATAGTAGTAATTCTCATTACAACATATTTGGGGGGGGGGGGCACACTTTAAAGGTATGAATTAATAAATGCTTAATATGATCAAATAAATTTTTATTCAACCTCACATCTTTTATAAAAATATTATAAACTTTTTTAAAACATTACAAAATAATTTTCTACAATTAAAAGAAATGTTTTATTCAAAATAAACATTTTGAAATTCAAATTTTGGACCTAAAACGGCTAGAAAAGTTCTAGAAAATTCCCCCTACACAAAAGACAAACTGGGGAAGCCCTAGTCTTGGGCGGCCCCCTTAAATACACGGCCGGCCCCCTTAAAATTAAGGGGACCGCCCACCTATTTAAGGGGACCGCCCCTAGGTAGACGCTCCCCAGTTTGTCCTATAAATACTGGACTTTTCCCCATAATTTTTTGACCTTGCACTCATTCTTCACTCACAACAAGCCCACAATATCCTCTCTAAAATCCTTTGATCATTTAATCATAAAGCTTGTTTCCAAGTGATCCAAGCTTAATTTCCTAAAGTGCGAAGAGAAGAATACTTCCATCATCAGTGAAAGAAATATATACCTCAAGTTTGTATTGCAATCTTGTTGCAACCATATCACATATTTGTAAATCAATTGTAAATATTTGATGATTTGTGTAGTAGGTAATCTTGGGGATCTTCGTAAGATAGTTAAATCGTGGTGATCTACCAAGTAAGTGTTTAGATAGTTATTATTATAAGTAGAGTGGTGAATGAAGTTGTAAGAAGTCTGAAGTCGTGAAGTCGTGAAGAAAGTCGTGAAAGTTGTGAGTCGTGAACAAGTCGAAGTTATGTTGTTATAGATTGGTTCTATCTAAGATTAGAACTCGACTTTAGCTTTTGTGTCGTAAATCGTGTAAGCACGTTGTGTACGTTTTTCTCACGCCATAAGGGAGTTTGTTGACAATTGAAGAAAACTCTCGAGTTTGGTGCTCAGGGAGTGAGTAGGCGAAGAGGTGCTTTGTTACCGACCCATATAAATCATTGCGTTGTGGTTTATTGTTCTTATCTCTTATCTCTTGTCTTACCTTACTTTTCTCATATCATTTTTATTGATTGGTTTAAGATAATTTATTGTTCATATTGTGGCAAGTGTTGAACTCACAAAAGTCCCCCGAAATTTTCCTTAAAAAAAAAAAAAAAAAATTTTACTAACAATTTAAACCTTTAATTAAAAAAAAGCGGTAAACTATTCAACCCTCCTTCCTAGTTTTCACAATTGTATCAAGAGCCACGCTAAACAAGAATTTTAAAATAAATTGCATTTTAAAACGGAATCGATCTATGGAATCGGAAAATATTTAGAAGGGCAATTTATGCAAAGACCACCACTATTTGAAAGTGATGGATTTATTTATTGGAAAAATATATTCAAAACTTATGTGAAATCAAAAGATCTAGATCTTTGGCATGTTATTATCGATGGTGATTTTCCTCCTATTCAAAATCCGAACGAAAAAGGATAAAAAAGTTGTACAATTCAAACCATATGATGATCTAAAAAGAAAACTTGCAAAAAATAATGAAGCTAAAAGGGTAAATTTAATAATGCTTTGCACGTAAAGAATACGAAAGATTTTTTATTGTCAAACCGCAAAAGAATTTGGGATACTTTATTAATCATCATCAAGGTAAAAATCAAGTCAAAGCTAACAAAAAGAATCTTCTTGTTCAACAATATGAGCAATTTTATGTTCCGAAGAAGATCAATAGATAATGCCTTTTGCAAAATTCAACACTATTATTACTAGTATAAAAGCACATTATGAAGGTTTTTTCTAGCAAGAATTGTGTTAGGAAATTTCCTTAGGACACTACATCCAAAATGGCGTGCAAAGTCACGGCGATTGAAGAATCAAATAATCTAACAACTCTATCACTTGACGAACTCATTGGAAATTTGAAAGTTTATGAAGAAGTAATTAAGAAAGACTCCGAAACCGTCAAAATCAAAAGAGAACAAAGTAGATCTATTTCCTTGAAAGCTAGAAAGGAATCTAGTGATGATGATAGCTCAACCTCCGATAGTGAAGATGAAGAATACGCCATGGCCGTAAGAAACTTCCAGAAATTCTTCAAAGACAAGGACGATTTCGTAGATCAAACCATAAGTGAAGAAAGAAAAATCATACCAAAGAAATAAAGACGAAAAAAATGGCAAAGGCGAAAGAAAAATTTTCAAGTGTGGAGATCCAAATCATCTCATCGGAGAATGTCCGAAACAATCAAAATATCAAAATCAAAAGGCGTTTGTTGGAGGATCCTGGAGTGATAGCAACGATGATGAAGAGGAAATGACAAAGGTCGAAAAGTGTCTTATGGCTTCTAATGAGGTACTTTCCGAAACCGAATACTTTAGTGATGACCAATCATCATTAGACGGAAATGACTTAGATAGTGAATATAGTAGATTATGCAAAATAGGACTAAAAGT
Source organism: Tanacetum coccineum (assembly GCA_026074375.1). Taxonomy (NCBI): domain Eukaryota; kingdom Viridiplantae; phylum Streptophyta; class Magnoliopsida; order Asterales; family Asteraceae; genus Tanacetum; species Tanacetum coccineum. The sequence goes on along the minus strand of BQNB010051500.1, from coordinate 33,004 downwards.
CATGACTAAAAATAAAACTTTAAAACAAGCTAAAATAAAACTAGAAAATGAAGCACTAGAATTAAAAGATAAACTATCTAGGTTAGAAAAAGGTAAGGAAGTAAATGAAGAATGTAAAACATGTCAAGATCTTAGGCTTGAAAATGAGATGCTTAGAAAAGAAATATCTAGGCTAAATCAATTTATGAAAGAAGTCCATTCACTTAAAGAAAATAATAAGACTCAAAAACAATCCGGAGACAAATCCTGTCCTAGATTTAATTCTACCAAAGGATCACTATATAGCTAGCGAAACCAAACAAGTAAATATTGTAAGAGCTTAAGAAGTGAGTCGAAAGAAAAATTGATAGATTCAAACACAAGAATTTTATACTTATAAATAAAACAAAAATTCATATTCGATGTGGTAATTTTTTTTTACAAACCCTCTTTAAACCCGGAGTCGTATTACTAAACCCAACAATGAGTCTAAAAACATCCTCACATGAAGAAAATGAAACTCCATCCTCGTTCCAAAACACCTCAACCTAGGATAGACCAAATAGACCAAATTACTCTAACACTAATCACACAATGTGGAATCATCCACATCAACCAAGATTTACTCAATGTGGAAGATGCTCACCGTGCATGTGTTCGAATAAAATACAAAACATATGCGGAAACAATAACTTCGGATACATGAAACGTTGGGGACCCAAATGGCTAAGGCCATCACAACCTGAAGTAGATGTGCTCTCTACAAACATTCTTTGTCTCCGATTAGGAATTCATGATAAAGGTTCCCTATGAACCCTTACATTTACATCATGAAGGACATTAATGAAGGAAAATTCTAAATACTAAGGTACGTCTCACTTTTCATAGTCCGTAAGAAAATAGATTAATAAGTAAATGTCTATGTGACTATGATTTGTAGTGTGAATTTAGTTCTTATAAAATAATGTTATCTCTAGAAATACCATTTGTTGGTTTTTCTAGCTTTGAAGAGATTAGTTCACTATGAACTATTCTTTCGTGTAGATTATTGTTATACGTCTACAAAATGGAAATCTTCTATGACCACATAGCAAACTCACGTAGACGAAGAAGAGCAAGCTAATGGTTAACAATTAACATAGAAGTAGGATTAGTCGCATGAAGATCATAGACACACTATGGATGAAACAAACTCCCTTCGACCTAGACGATCGCCTCGGATCCGTGTCAACCATCATCCACGTCTATCGGAATCAACTTGTTGAAATTTTCAACTACGTCTTATTATTTCATTATCTTCGCTATCCATTCTCGTCTCATCTCAAATCGAATATACTAATTGTCTTTTTGAAGAAATTAATCCCTCCTTCTTGCAAGAAATTTCATCTCTAAATCACCTCTCGAATTGACGTCTTGATTATCTCGTCCGAAATAGTCAAAGAAACTTTTTAATTAAACAAAGGGTTAATTAATAATTGTCAATAATCATTCTTACAAAACTGGCCAAAAATCGAAGAATTTTTTTTTCTCAGAGGGCGGCCCCCTTAAAATTAAGGGGACCGGCCGTGTAAAATGGCGTCCCCCTTAAATTAATAAGGGACTGCCTATCTGGAAAAACAACACCCCGTTTCTCGATAATATATACCCGAAACTTTCATTTTTTCTTCTCCTTCGTTCTCCTGCCCACAGTGAAACGTACACCGTACCAAAAACCTTCAACAACCAATCTTCAAATCGCCTAATTAACCAAAATTCGCAAGGGGATTTCGCTAACAAGACAATCAACAACATCTATTGTGACAAAATGCCGAAAGCTACTACAACCGATATATCCCTCACTAAATCCTACATACCAAAAGTATCCAAAATTCCCGGCATCTCACCTACCATTGCCTAATTCTCTAAACTCTTTTAAAAAACCGCCACATCACGAAGGTCGTGTTGTTGATCAAGCTTACTACAAATCCAACAACATCGAGCGTCTCTTTACTAACATTCGTTTCAATTGTCTTTTTCAAATCAACGAACCGATTGTTCCAAGATTTATTCTAGACTTCTATAGCCAAGTCACGGTACAAACCGATGAATATGGTTACCTTGTTATCTCCTTTATGATTCAACACGAATTCATAACTCTTACTCTCGCTCAATTTGGTCAAATTCTCAAAATTCCATACAATGGTCAAGCCGTTTTTAACAAGATGAATGGGAATCATTGCATCTCCTTGGGAGTATTCTCGAGAACCGAAGACCTATATTGCCACGATCTTCCGGACTCCTGACGACATTCGACGACTTCTTGAATTGGAACGTGTCCATGTTAGACCGTACCATTAAAAGTCAAACGGCTCTTTCAATCCAAATCAAATTCAGACCAAAGAATTAAGCCGACATGAAGAAACGGAAACTCCATTAAGAAAATGGGTTCGCACTAGGAGGACATCAGATCAACTCCCTTGTATTTGCTCACATGTTGTATTGTGTTATTGCCGAAGAACAATACAATCTTGCTTATTTTTTCGTCAAAAGAATCCAATGTGCTAGATATACTCCAACCGCTAATCTTTCGTATGACATGTTTCTTACTCGTCTTTATCGACACGTCATGGAAACATATCCTCATCTTAAGAATGGCATTTATGACATTGTTGAGCGAGTCATGCGTCCTCTTGCCCTAAAACAAACTCGACGACCTCGAAGTGATCGTGGCAAGGCACGTCATTCTGTCTCTTCTTCATCCTCTCATCATCAAGGCACGTCATCTCATCAACACGATGATGATGATGATGATGTCAAAACTTCTCGAGCAAGTACTCCATCTCCTACCACCTATCTTAACTCTCTTAATCCACTCAACTACCAAAACTACCAAATGCCTTCCTCTTCCGAACAAACCGATGAAACTCTCTTTGAACGACAAACCACCTTGCTCAACCAAACGCAACAAATGCACAAGGAGATGCGCGGAGGGTTCAAATCATTTGGAAAGGCACTAAAAGGAGTGTTTAGCAAGAAGAAGAAGTGAAGACATAGGAATGAAATTAGCTAGATAGCTAAATGTAGTTTGAGACAATTTTTAACTTGATTATGTGTATGTTCTAAACAACTTGTGTGGTGATTATCCGATTTATTCGGAAAGACTTAGGTGTTGGTTATCTTTAGATACTTGCTTGCTATGATGATTTAAACCCTTAGTTGTGTTGTTTAATCAACTACTTATGCTACTTTGGTTTCATGATTTGATGTGTTTATTACGTATTATATGATTAAATGTGCTCATAAAACTCAATAGGGCTTGCTGCAAATAAACCACCAAAACAGAAATACTCTCACAAAAATTCTGAGAAAAATCATTTTTCTGTGAAAAATGGAAACCAACAGAGGGCGGCCCCCTTAATTCATAACGGGCGGCCCCCTTATCTTTAAGGGGGCGACCCCTAATTAAGGGGACCGCCCTAGTAAATCACGGGTAAAACAATATTTTTCCTGCTTTTTGACCCTCTTTTACCTAGTCTCATCTATCTTTACCCTGAATGCTCGAATACAATTTGGAATAACTTAAACTAGTTCAAACTCATTCCATTTTCAAACCATTTCCTTCTCATAAATCCATTCCAAATGATCATCACCAACACATCATCTTCCTCATCATACACTAACCATTATCAACATCCATGACATCTACTAGAGCTTCCATTTCCAAAGCCTCAAGTCTCCAGAGACCAAAAAACAAACATCATTCCACAAAACAAGTGTTTTGTGATTTAACCTAAGATGACACAACAACTCCATCACCAAACTCCCAATTTCACACACCTAGTGCTCCTAGATGCACCCTCAAAACAAAATATTCCATCAACAACTTTACTTCTTCATCTTTAATTGACTACATACTCAAATCACCAACCTCATCAACATCACTTTCACCAAATGGTTACTTGAACCCACCAACATCTCCTCCTCCAAGAGTTTCTCCACCACCTCCAACTCAAGAAAATGCATCAATGGACATCACTCTCACTCTTTCCCCAATTACCCCACTTGATGTCTAATTTGATACTTCATCACATATCATTGAGCATCCTATTCCTTGGAATTTACTTGAAGCACATGGTAACTCATGCCTTTGTTGTATCCGCAATCGAACCCTCATCTTTGGGTTAAGAGATGAACTTCAATATATGCTTTCATATATTAAACATATGCTCTCACAACCACCAATCATCATCACACCACCTCCATCATTCTCCCCAAACTAAACATACTTTATGTTTAGTCTCTTAAATAATTGAGCATCCACCATTTTGCAAGCAAGTATTATGAAGCTTTACAAGTTATAGGACTTTTTGTAGTATTAATTTCATGTATGTTAGCATGTTATTTTTCTTATGTATGCATGAGTGTGTTTCACACATTATTTTAATTTTAATGAATGATCATTGTTGGTTGTATGCCATATTTTTCTTCCTTGCTACATGTTAGAAATATTTGTATTGTTCTAACCCATTTTGTAGCCAAGAAACCATAGCTCCATTCCTTGGTTCCCTCAAACGAGGGGGAGCACACATCAAAGGGGAGCACTTATTCCGTCGATTTTACTAGCAATCCTCGACGATGCCTTTTTGATTCTACAAAAAGGGGGAGAAATGGCATGAAACTAACTAAATACTTGTTTAAACATAATTTTATGAGTTTAAATATTGTAATCATCAAAAAGAAGGAGGTTGTTGATAAAATATAATGCCTAAAAACATTAATAATATTTTTTCACATCTTTACGTTTTTATAATCACAAAATATAAAAACGTTCAACGTAAAATTAAACGTAAACAAGTATTTAGTAGTAAATTCTCATTTCAACAATTACATCACTTAAAGGCATGAATAAACAAATGCTTAATGCATTTTATGATCAAAGAAAATTTTATTCAACCTCAAACTTTTATAAAATGGTGTAAACATTTTTATAAACTTACAAAACATTTTTTACAATTAAAAGAAATGTTTTATTCAAAATAAACATTTTGAATTTCAAAATTTTGAACCTAAAACGGCTAGAAAAGGTCCAGTAAACACCTCCCCTGAATAGGACAAAAAGAGGAGCGTCTGAAAATGGGCGACCCCCTTAATTATAAGGGGGCCAGCACCCTATTTAAGGGGACCGGCCATAGACTCCGCTCCTCCAGTTTTCCCTATAAATACTGGACTATTCCCTAACATTTTTCTCACCTTTTGCACTCATTCTTTCTATTCTAAAACATCTCATACATCTCACCCTAAATCCTTTGATCATTTAATCATAAAGCTTTGTTTCCAAGTGATTCAAGCTTAATCCCTCAAGTGCAAGAGAATAATACTTCCATCATTAAGTGAAGAAGTATTACACCTTAGTGTGCATACCAATCTTGTTGCATCCATATCACATATTTGTAAATCAATTGTATATCTTGTAACTTGTGTGTAGTAGCTAGATCTTCACGATCTTTGTAAGTATAGTTAGATCGTGGTGATCTTAACAAGTAGTGTTAGATAGTTGTAATATAAGTAGTGTGGTGAAGTGAAGTTTTGAAGTTGTGAAGAGGTTGTGAAGTTGTGAAGTTGTGAAGAAGGTGTGAAGTTGTTAAGAAGTTGTGAAGTTGTGAAGAAGGTGTGAAGTTGTGAAGAAGTTGTGAAGTTGTGAAGTTGGGAAGTCGTGAACAAGTCGTGAAGTTGTGTTGTGTTAGATTGGTTCTAGCTAAGATTAGAACTCGACATTTAGCTTTGTTTCGTAAATCGGTGTAAGCAACGTTGTGTACGGTTTTCTCCGCCATAAGGGAGTTTGTTGACATCGTGAAGAAAACTCTTGAGTTTGGTGCTCGGGGAGTGGAGTAGGGCGAAGAGGTGCTTTGTTACCGAACCACTATAAATCCTCGCGTTGTGGTTTGATTGTTCTTACTCTTATCTCTTGTTTTACTTTATCATTTCATATACTTTTATTGTTCATATTGTGCAAGCGTTGAATTCACAAAAAATCGAATCTAAGTTTTACAAACATACATAAACCTTAAATTAAAAAGCGGTAAAACTATTCAACCCCCCTTCTAGTTTTCTACAAAATAGACTCATTTGCTTTATAAACTTCAAGTTTTTCTTCCACAGATTCTAAACCTGTCTTATAACCTAAAACCATTAACTCAGATTTCTTTAAATCTTTTAATAGTTGATCATTTTGAGATTTAAGAGATTCAATAGTTTTCAAACCAGATTTTGAACAAATAAAATCATTGGATACCTCTGAGTCAGGACTTAAAGATGAGTAAGCCATGAGTGCATAATTAGGCCCTTCCTCTGCCTGATCACTTCAGTCATATCCACCAAGACCATCACATGACACCAAAGCTGTGGAAGTAAACATTTCCACAGGTACACTCCTTCGAGCTTTCCTTGTTCTTGTTGTCTTGATTTTATTTTTTCTTTATAAGCTATGCACGTCCCTAGCAAAATGCATCTCTTGTGGCAGTTTGTACACTCTCCACTTGGACTTATCAAACCAATATCTCATTGCCATTAAAAACAGTTCCTCCTGTATTTTTCCAAAAACCTTCTAGCCTTATAGTCAACATGGCCATTTGCCATCTCAAATCCATCTCTTCCATGTCATCTGGATGGATTTGTTGCAAGTCCTGGTGTACAAGTTGAGGACTATTTGGTTGACTAGCAAAGAATGAACAAATAACAGCATCACTCAAGTTATCAATATTTATAGAGTTAGCAGCATTAACTTGAGTGCTAGCAGTAGAAACTCCATGGGCAGTATTAATTGCTTTATTAGTGTTGCTAGTGTTGTTATTTGAAGAGGACACAAAAGCCATGTTCTGTGCGCTTGAACTTGAGCTAGACATCCCTTTAACTTCTGGTTCATACACCTTGAGGTTGTTATAGAGATCATCCATGCTCATTGTTTCTAACTCAGCTTTATTCCTCCATGCAACAGCATGTGTGTTCCACTCAGGTGACAAACTTCTTAATAACTATTGATTAACATCTTCTTGTGTAAACTTTTCATCCAAAAGCTCCAACTAACTCATAAGCTTTTGAAGCCTATCAAAGGTTTGATCAAGCATCTCTGAGCTTGGAGTAGTAAAGTTTTCATATTACTGCTTTAAGAGCTTTCTTTGAGTCTTTTTAGTAGTTGCATTCCCACCAAATCTCTTTTTTACAGCTTCCAGTAACAGCTTAGCATCCTTTATAGACTTAAACTTTAACTGATGTTCATTGGGAATGCCCATCATTAAAGTACTTCTAGCCTTCACGTCTAATCTTCTCTGAGCCTTATCTTCAACAGATGTAATAGGCATCACTGTTGTAACACCTTCTACAAATTGTGTTTTTGGCAAGGTTGCACCATTCTCTATGACTTCCCACAGTGCATAGTCTATCATCTGGATGTATTGTTCAATCCTTATCCTCCATAACTCAAACTCACCTGGTTTAAGCATGGGAACTTTGGATGCAGCCACCATGTGTGCAGAATCTTGATCCATATCTTCTTAGCAAGATCTTGTGTACACAAACAGATTCTTCTAGATCACAGCTTCTCAACAAGCTCTGATACCACTTGTTGATCCCACTTCAATAGATCGAATTCCTTAGCTTGTATAAGGTTTAGTTATATTAGATAAATCTAACACAACTATAGTAGAAACTTTGAATGTATTAAAGATTATGCGGAATCTAATCTTTAATATTAAGAAGAATTCTTAATGAAACAGTAATTATACGAACATATAATTCAACAAACAAAAGCTCCAGTATTATAATAATACGAATACTCTTACAATATTAGGGTTACAAACACTTTGAAGCTATGATAATTCTATGAATGACTCGTATGGGTTTTTGGTACATCAATCTCTATGCCCTAGGACCTCCTTTTATACACCAAGGATTCCTAAACGGCTTACAATACTTTCCTAAGTAATCATAATCTTCTAAACAAATAACTTATACATATCTTTTACCAAAATATCTCATACAAATCACATAAGCAGTACTAACTAACTCAGAAATACTAACTTCTTTACTAGCAGCATTAACTCCTTCAGCAGCATTAACTTTGTACTAACATTAGTAACTTTTGTACTAGCAGTAGTAACTACTTAGCAGTTTTTATTTTAAGTCTCTGAGCAGTCTTAACTTCCACTAGCAATAGTAACTTCCTCTAGCAGTAGTAACTTTGTACTAGCAGTTGTATCTTCACTAGCAGTTTTAAACACTTAGAATAATTTTCATTGAAATTCTCCAGTAGCACTAACTTTGACTGAGCAGCATTAACATCAATAAGAGCTGCATTAATACTAACAGCATTAAGAAGGCTTTTAATCTCAACAGCTTAATTTATCATTGATTCCTTGTTTATGTTTATCAGTTTATACTTGTTTACGTGCTTTTGTATGCGACCTATCATTCAACTGGATCTAGTGATATGGACCAAGTAATCTAGATGTCGGGATGGCTCTCCATATAGTGATTTATACATCTAGACCAATAGGATCACAAATAACGACCTATCTTTGCCCTTAGATTGTGAGCTTAGTTGGACCGGCAGGTGACCCTAGGGATCAACGAGTACGTTCTCAATTAATTGGTAAAGACTTGGTTAGTGGACTACTAGTGTATGAATTGTCATTAAGCAGTAAGTAGGTAAAGTCTCTATGAGCTAGACTTTAACAAGATCACCATTGCTTTAATCCCTAAGATAGATTATAATCAACAAATAAGGATGCTTTATGCGGATGCATTTAATTGTGACAGAATTCTATGTATCTAGGTTTAAGGAAGAAGTATCGCCTTAATCTTAAGAATGATATGCCGCCTCGAGATAAGTAATCATTGCACTAAATAAACAAACAAACGTTATGATTGGATTAATAATGGTTAATACAGTTTTCTTATATTTGGCTAGACCGCTCTTTTATACTCTGTTAATTTGCTTGCTTGTGTTTTAGTGTCTTAAGTTGATTTTAGTCACCACAAAACCATTGCCAGTCTCTTAGGCTGAAAAACCCCCTTATCCGTTAGATTTAGGCTTAACATAGGATTAGCATAAGTTTAACATAAAATAGAATTAACTTATTTTAGATAACCAAAATATTAATAAATTAAAAGATTGTTTCTCGCTCTTAGTGATCGACGCCCTACTTATCACGAAACTCCCATCTGACCGGGTACACTGCCCGTGAAAGTGTTGTTTTAGGTAAAGTCGGCAAAATATAAATTTAAAACTTGAAATCATAAATTATACCTACGCGATAACACCATCAAGTTTTTAGCGCCGTTGCCGAGGTGTGAAGATTTAATCTTGATTTTTATTTGATATTTTGGTTTTTAACATTAGATTAGATCTAACCTTAGAATTAGTGTAGTTTAGAATAGTTTATATTCCTGTTGTTTGCTTATTGTGCTTATGTAATACGGCGTATTCAGCGAACTGAATACGACGTATAAGTTATTTAATGATTTTCTTTCCTAGCAAGTTTATTACAGGATGGATAACCTGAACATTACTACGGAAGAATACATCAGGTTTGAAGAAGAAAAAGCTTGTCGGCATAGTAAGGTGTATAACTGGGAAACTGCTAAGTATGGTAAGATCTGGTATGATGAAGATGTTTATGACCTTAGATTCGTTGAAACCAAATTCCCAGCTATAGTCTTTAATCACGAGTTATCATTTGAAAAAACACTCTCTTGTGAACCCACGGTAAGTTCTCTTAACAACAACGAAATTGACTTTAGAATATCGTTTCACGAATCCGACGATGAAGACTACACGGTGATTTTTGACAAAAACTCATTTTCTTATAAAATAATTTATGTCAATGATTTGAAAATGGATTCGGAAAATGATAATGAAAGAGTCAATATGCCTTTGTTTCCATCACCCGAGCTAAAGGTCAGTTGTTTTGATGATTTAGACTTCTTTAAAGATTTTGAGAATGAATTTCCAGCCATTGTTTACAATGATGCTCTAACGTCTAAATCAGATTTCTTAACTAAACCCACTTTATGCCCTCAACATATCGATGAATTTGATTTGAAAAATGAAACATCATTGTCCAAATATGATGAAGTGGAACAAAATGTTTTGTACTTTAATGATCTATTCCCTTTCAACATAATTTATCTCGATGATCTAAAGTCGGGTAAGGACAATGATGATAATAAAATTGATATAATACAGTCGTCGGGGGGTAATGTAAATACACAAGGACATAAGAAATTTCTAGAAGCAAGTCACGATAATATAAATAAAATTTTCAATGTGAAAAGTTTTATCAGGGAATTTAAGGTTAATATCGTAACTTGGAATTATATTGTCAATGGGATGCTACTAAATCTTATTAAGAATTTATATGTGCCATTTGGCATTCCGTTCGACCCTAAACGGTATTATAAGGATGGTGTTTACCCAAGAATGTTGCGGAGGCCAAGGTACGTTTTCTTTACTTTCCTAAATTTAAGGAAAATTGGTCTCCAAGAACGGATACGGCGTATTAGGTAAACACCCATACGGCGTATCCACTGTTTTAACTTAAGTTGACCAAGTCAACAAAATTCACCCAATACGGCGTATTGCACAAACACCAATACGGCGTATCGAGTTTGGGTATAAAAGCCCAACTGATACGCCGGATTGAGCTTTTTACACACACCTTTTCACTCTCACTTAAAAAAATTTAACCGCAAAAAATTCTTGGAGAATCCAACCCCTTCCCTCTGTGTTTATATCTCTCTCGATTCATCATGTCAAGGTAAGGAACCCGAAATTCATCCTTATTTCCATTTCGTTTTCTAATTTCGATTAGGGTTAGGGTTTGGTTTTGAGGATTAGAGGTTATGCCGTAAGAACCCTTTGATTAGGTTCCCCTTTACTCTCTTAGAATTATAACAAGTATTATTGGTTTGGTATAATGGGTCAAAATGGGCAGAATTGGAAACCCTTTTTTGTTTTTAAACTATAGAGCAATACGGCGTATCCACTAAAATAGATATGGTGTATTGACTCAAAACCACCCAATTTTAAAATATCAATACGATGTATTCAACAAAATGAATGAACTGATAAAGATACATGCGATTTAAAGTCCATAATCCATATTAACGTATATCCATACGGCGTATTGACTAAACAGATCTCCGTACGGCGTATCTATTTTTGAATACGTCATATCCTTTCTCAGAACAGAAGGTTTAAAATTTATAATCTTTGTACTAATCTTGTTGATTTTGCAGATATGTCACCTCTACCACCTCGTGATAAGAGACGTGTATGGCTTCGTTATCAGGTGGAGGGATACACCAAGGAGATAGTACATGATTTTAAGCAGAGGCTTGAGACGATATTCAAGAGGCAGGTTAACCGAGTGCATATACTATATTTTAAGGGATTGACTTTCGATATGAGACAGGATTTGGCCGAGAGGTTGAGGATGGCATATACTAGGGACGATGGGCAGGAGGTATTTGTGAGTCACGCTTGAAGGGGGTTGTTTGAGATCCAAGCACCTTTAGTTCATGAGTTTATACTCGAGTTCTTCAGCACTTGTGGGATCGGTAGTGAGATAGGGTTAGATGTCACTGATACTTTGTGTTTTCAGTTAGGAGGAGCTAGACGTAGTATGACTTGGAGACAGTTTATTCTAGCTCTAGGTTGCATACTGCCGAGGAGATGGCAGAGGACGGATTTGAGGCATACTGGTTAGGGAGTGAGAGAGTGATCCCTGATAAGGGGGATCTTAGTAGTTACTGGATAGAGATTTATTTTGACAGGGACTTTTTGAGATCCGCTCCCTCTTATACATACATCAGACTTCTCGTTCGAAGGTTGTGCCACAGGTTGATCTCATACAACATTTCTAGGAGGGGGCAGGCACCTAAAAAGGTGACTACCACTGACCTATTCTATCTACGTAGCATGGAACAAGGGGCAGCTAACGTCCCGTATTTATTAGCACAATACTTGTTCAGGCACACTGAGGGGAGGAAGAGCGGTGCCAGGTTATCACAAGGACATTTTATTGGGCGTCTTGCTTATCACTTTGGTCCAGTCAGTGATGATGGGCTGAGAGGATTATCCGTTCTGACTCGTGAGTTACAATTAATTGACATGGGTGAGCTTGTTAAGCTCAACATCTATATGGAGATAGTAGATGACTGAGCTTAGGTAGCTCAGGGCGCGGAGAGGCAGCCAGTTATTGCGGCCGCTACCTTAGGAGGTGCTGAGGATGCCCCAGATATTGATGAGGGTGCTCAGGCTATTCCAGCACCCATACATGCACCCCCACCACCACAACCAACTATAGGTAGGTATATGCCCCAGAGATTGGGGAGACTTGAGGAGGAGATACAGGGGCTACGTCAAGTTGTCAAGAGTTTACGGGGACTTGTAGAGAGATCGATGACCGATCAGGGTAGATTCTCCACATGGATGATTAGCTGCATGACGCAGCTCATGGAGGCTAGTGGGCGTACCTATCAAGCATTCGATAGGACCTTTCGAGGGAGTTACCCAGAGTTCTTTGAGAGGTGTACCAGACGCAGGACCGACGGTGCCATCACCTCCACAGCCCAGCAGGATGAGCAGCCAGACCCATGATCTCTACTCCTTATTTTTGTTTCTATCTTTTGTACATTTATTATTCATGTTGTGATGTATTTAACTTTAAACAGGTTCTCATATTTTTGTGTATATATTGTGATATGACGTTTTGACTTGTTTATGCATGATAGAACAAGCCTGGCAGTAAGTTCAGCACAATAGCTCGTTGATAGATTACGAAACCTAGCACTCTATCCAAATCAAGAGCGGAATTGAGAGAGAGTATTTACAAGTGTGAAGAAGCTGGAAGAAAAAAGTCTAACTTAAAGACTATCTGAAAGAAAAGTGCATCCCGAGAGACAACCCGGATTGTTATTTATTTTTATCGAGTCTGTCTTCCCAGACATCAATACGGCGTATCCACTCCATACCATACGGTGTATTGAATGTCTGGACGTTATCAGTCCTTTATTTTTATGCACTTTAAACATTATTGTTAGTTCTGTCAATACGGCGTATTTATGTACATGATACGGCGTATTCAATAGACTGACCCGTATTTAGATACTATTTACAAGTTTCTCAATACGGCGTATTCTAGTTTATGGATACGACATATTGGTTTCCTGTACAATTTATTTAGCTTATTTAATTAACCATAGATACCCGAGATAGGATTTTGCATGTTTTTCCTATATTTTGCACAGGACCTCGCTGCAAAGAAATCGACAAAGTTGGTGAAGTATTGATCATCTGGAATCCTATGTGTGATTGTAGTCATGCTGGAATATAGACGCATTTACAACACACATTCTTGCTCATAAACTCAACTTGGAGAATCTACCGAGCAAAATATCAGGGGAGTTTCTCATTCTAATTCTTTTAATTCCTATTTTTAATGTTTTATCTATACAATGAGGACGTTGTATAATTCAAGTGGGGGGATGGGAATTAGAATGTATACTTGTCCTATTTTTCACATAAAATACTTAAATTATGCTCAAATTTAAAAAAAATTCAAGCATTCTTTTGTGAAATTACTTGTTACATAACCTACACACAATAACTCTTATTAGATATTGTGAGGATTTAACCTTATCCGTTTCTGAATGTTTACCCAAATTCCACAAAATATGAGTGTGCCAGTGATGTGTAGACTTTAGAACTTGGCTTGGTATATCTATTTGAGACCACAATAATGAGTACTATGGATTTAGATGGAGTAACTTGTTTAAATTGGTAAATTTCTAGGATTACACCCAAAAAGCCTTTATATGTTGTTTTATTAACTAACTACACTGGTTAGTTAAATTCCCGTATAAACCCTTTGTTTACTCTTATCTTAAGAGTAAGATACCCCTAGAAAAACCAATAGAGCCAATCCTTTAGGAATAACACCAACTGTTTGTTTTATTACACCTTTACACCTTAGCCTATCCTGTTAGATTAAGTCCATTTATCAGTTGCTAGTTGCTTAAAGTGTAAAGTATGTATTTCCCGAGTCTTGTGTCAATTTTCTATCTTTGGTACGGTTGGGAAGAAATTTGCACATCACAAATAGGAATGTATAAAGTAGTCAAAACTCATGTATTTTTACTACCAACACAATTATTGGTACGTCCGAAAAATGAAGAATTATCAAAGAAATTACCCAGAGTTATTATGATCGTGAAGATGGTGAAATTACACCGAGTTTCGTAGTTAGTATATTAAAAAAATGAAAAAATTAGAAAAATCACGACAAAAAGAGAGGAGGAAAGTTTGAAGATAATCATTTCGCAAAAGCTTAGACAGAAGGAATTATATGAAGGATCGATTATTCGTTGATACATCTTATAAGTCAACGATGTAAAGTTTTGTATAAAGTGGTAGATATCGCCACTTGCCTTGTAAAAGTACGTAAAGTATGGGATGGTTGGGAAGTTGATCGTTACTGGAATGCCAACTCAGGTTGTTATTTTTGATCTATGATCAAGACGTGTGTAAATAGTTGTGTCTTTTTCATGGTAACGGTCGAGAAAAAGTATCTAGCAACTTGTATCTTAGACTTAGTCTATTTGTTTCGTAATTTTTATTTAACAACAATTTATCTCCCTTTTCTAATCATTAACCATGTGTTTTACGCGAATGAGGATGTGATCGAACATGCATGTTTATTCCGTCGTTACGGCCATGTATGCATGATTCAACTGCCTTGTTGGTTTATTACTATTGGTGAAAGTTAGAAGATCCATACCCTATATTATTCTTCATCCTAACCCTTGGTTAAACTCGAATGAGGATGTGATCGAACACACATGTCTATTATGTCTTTACGGCTATGTATGTATGCTTCAACTTCCTTGTTGGTGTGGTACTTTTGGTGAAAGATTGTAGAATGATCAACCCTAAGCCTTATAATAAAAACCCGTTTTACCTTTATAAACTTGTTACTCCTTAGCTCTAGTGGTGGAGATGTGTATCCTTGTCAAGCCTATGATAGAATACTCGTCACGGTCGAGCAATTGAACGAATTAGTTACATGTTACCACATAGATTAGTTGCGTGATTTGAGTGTTTTCATCTTCCTATTTCATGAGGTGTTTGGTTGTGTACTTGTAATAGATCAAATAAATGCTTAACGGAAAAATCCTTAGGGATACATTTTCATAAACTTCTAAAGGCTACTTGAGGAAGAGTAGGATTCAAGTGGGGGATATTTGATGACATAAAATAACGTCACTTTTATAGCATCATTTATCCTATGAAAATAACCCATTTTATATAATTATTGCAAAGAATTGTTACTTAATCGTTTGTATTTGAGAAATGCAGTAACTATGGAGTACTTGGTGAAGATTAGCAAAAAGGCACGCATTCTGGAGCTAAAACGAAGACATTTGAAGATTACTGTTCTGATATCCAATACGATGTATCCATCAAGGAAGATACGACGTATTTGTGCATACACTTCACAAAAGACCACGAAGGAAACAAGATCAATACGCCATATACATGGAAGACCAATACGCTGTATTCAAGTTATGGAAATAAAATATTCTGGAAGATATCGAACGTGGTTCCTACTCCAAGAAACCCCCAATACGCCGTATCGAAGACTTTTGATACGCCGTATTGACCTTTTTCCGGACCTTATAAATAGAAAACTCAAAGACGAGTTTTAAGTGTGCAAAATCATATTTTCGATACCTAAACCATAAAAGTTGATTTTCAGAGGAGAAAAAGAACAGAAGAGGTCTTGCAATGTAATTAATTCCATAGGAAAAAACTTGTAATATCTTATACTCTTGTAATCGTTCAGTTTTTGGTATCATTCGTTAACTCGGTTAGTTTACCTTGGCTAAATTATTACTTTTGTATTTATTATGACGTTTGAAGGCTAATACCTTTGGGTATTAGCCATTATTATGAAGATATGAATGTTTGGTTTGTTTATCTCGATTGCTTAATTTATCGTTGATTGCTTATTTATGTTTATCAGTTTATACTTGTTTACGTGCTTTTGTATGCGACCTATCATTCAACTGGATCTAGTGATACGGACCAAGTAATCTAGATGCTATGATGGCTCTCCATATAGTGATTTATACATCTAGACCAATAGGATCACAAATAACGACCTATATTTGCCCTTAGATTATGAGCTTAGTCGGACCAGCGGGTGATCCTAGGGATCAACGAGTACGTTATCAATTAATTGGTAAAGACTTGGTTAGTGGACTACTAGTGTATGAATTGCCATTAAGCAGTAAGTGGGTAAAGTCTCTATGAGCTAGAGTTTAACAAGATCACCATTGCTTTAATCCCTAAGATAGATTATAATCAGCAAATAAGGATGCTTTATGCGGATGCTTTTAATTGTGACAGAATTCTACGTATCTAGGTTTAAGGAAGAAGTACCGCCTTAATCTTAAGAATGATATGCCGCCTCGAGATAAGTAATCATTGCACTAAATAAACAAACCGACTTTCTGATTAGATTAATAATAGTTAATACAGTTTTCCTATATTTGGCTAGACCGCTCTTTTATCTTCTGTTAATTTGCTTGCGTGTGTTTTAGTGTCTTAAGTTGATTTTAGTCACCACAAAACCCGTGCCAGTCTCTCAGGCTGAAAACCCCCTTATCCATTAGATTTAGGATTAACATAGGTTTAGCATAGATTAGACTAACTTAGATTAGAAAAACCAAAGTATTAATAAATTGAAAGTGTTTCTCGCTCTTAGTGATCGACACCTTACTTACCACGAAACTCCCATCTGACCGGGTACACTGCCCGTGAAAGTGTTGTTTTAGGTAAAGTTGGCAAAATATAAATTTAAAACTTGAAAGCATAAATTATACCTACATGACGACACCGTCACCTGTCATTGACAAGAGAATAAGAAGATGGAAGATATGTAGCATTAGATCCCTAAAAATGATTGGGTTCCGAGTTGTTAGCATTCTTAGATTCTACAATCTTAGCTTTTTTACTCGAACCTATAGTTTTTATTTGTTTGGGTCTCCTGCTATAGACTCTAAGCTCTGGTTTTTGCGTTTCTATTGAATGAGAGGTGGTCGCCTTAAGATGAACTACTTTAGTGGGAGTGATCCTAGTTAAAGGGCATGAGTTACCAACCAAAGTGAATAGTCTTCCTGTTGGCTTCCACTTATATCTTATTTCAGTGAACATCTTACCCGTAGGTTTCTAAATATTTTGCATTTTATTTTTCTTTGTAGACTTAGATTTAGAGCGCACATTCACAAAATCAAGGAAACACACATCATGATTTTCATCAAACATACATTGCTTACATTTAACACAAATTAACTGAGAATTCGCTTTTAACATTGTATGCTTAACATTTGCATCACAAATAGGGTCTTTAACACGATTCTTTTTATTTGAATTTAAATTAACTCTCTTATGTTAGGCTTCCACTTTATTCTTCATGTTGCTACTTGGTGTTTGCGAGATCCTATCATTCTTTTTATTGCATGTAGGCTGTGATCTGCTAGCACTAGTAGAACTCTTCAATACTGTAGAAGGCAACACATGTGTGTTAGAATATGATGTTTTGGATGAATCTACCTGTTTAATGTTGCTTGAGGATGTGAGAGGTTCAAAAAACCTAACTTTCTTGACTTTGTTCATAGGTGTGACAGCAATCAATTTCTCACTAGGTTTATAGGCGTTAGGGCATGTGTCTCAAACATAAACAAGTAACTCCTGAATTCGTTTGGCATGCTTACAGGCAAAGTCTAACGCATTATCTAAAGGTTGTTTTGCTTTAGCTTGTTCGACTATTCCCCGAAGTACATCTGCTTGTTCCTGAGTGTGCTTAAGATAGTCTATGTGAGCTTCCCTATTTTTTTAATAACCTTGGAGCTAAAGGATCTAAGTCTAGCTTGAACGTGCCTGGAGCAATAGTGGTGGCAATGGGTATTTGTGCAACATTTTTAACAATTTCTTTCCCTTTTATTTTTCATAAATCATTTTTCAATGATGTAATCACAAAAACTTTGTCTTGAATTTGAGCTTTTAAATCCGCATTTTCAACAGATTTTAAGTTCAATTGAAGAATCAAAGATTCACTATGTTCTTTGGTGCGAACACGTGTCCTTTTAATTGAGTCAAACTGATCCTTGTAAATCTGTTTCAAATGGTCAATTTCTTTATGTAAACGCTCGTTTTCAGAAAGTAATTTGGCCACACTATGCTCCAATTCAATATTTATGGTCTCAATTTCATCCATATCTTGTTTGACTTTCTCTTCCTTGACATTTTCTCTCATAGATTTGATATGTTCCTACAACTTACAGATAGTAGTGTCTTTAGCTTGTAGCTGAGCTTTCAATTCGTTATTTTCAAAATATTCTGGAATTTCAAGAGCATTTTGATTATCACAGGATTTGTCCTTTTGAAAAATTTCTTATTAAGTTGTATTGACAATTCAAGAGAAATACAATGTTTTTCAAGTTGTGAGTAACTTTTCAAAAGTTCATTATATGAATTTTGTGTTTTCAAAAGCTCAGCATCAAGATCGAAACACTTATCACAAGATTCACTTCTTTGCATATCCAAATTAACAGATTCATCATTCAGAGTAGTAGAATTCATAACAGAAAGCAGAACATCCTGAGACATGATTTGTTGTAAAAGTCGATCATTTTCCAGAAAGAGTTCTTTCTTAACAATTTCAAAATATTGTTTGTCTACTGAACACTGTTGAACAACTGCTTCCATCTGGTTAAAAACTATTTGTACTTCTGTTACCTCATTTAAAAGATCTCTATCAAAAAACATTGAATATATCTTTTAAGGTCGTTAAAAATGGAATAATTTTATTTAGAAAAACAGCTTTAGTGTGTTCAAACCCCTATTCCTCTTCTGTAATAGCATAAGGTGTAATCCGCTTTTTCACCACGGTGCCAAATTTGAAAAGATGGAATTTAAGCTTTTTAAGACTTGTATTAACCAAACTAACCTTAGGAAGTTCGCTAGGAGCCTCTATTCTACCAGGTGAAATATCAGATTGTTCAGTATTAGGGTTGGAAGTTTGTAACCAGAAAGCTTGTTCAGCAGATAATTCTTGTTGTGGAACAAAACGTTTACCAAAATATGACAATTTATTTAACTCAACCATAATTAATTAGAGTAGTATTAACTTTCTTTTCTTTTGAAATTGGATCGTTTTGTTTTGCAAGCATTTTTTATCGACTTACTTCTTCCAAAATCAATGTCTCATCATCATCAATCACAAGCATAGCAGCATGTTGACAAGATGTAACACAACCATCATACAAGGTTGGCTTAATCCGCTGAGCTTTCTTGAGATAAAAAGGATTTTGATACCCAAGAGCTTGTTTGTGAGTGTTATCATAAAAGACTTGTGGCTTAGTTAACATGTGCACTGTTTAAGCAGATTAACCCACTTTATAAACAATATTATCAAGTTCCTTTATTTTCTTTTCCAAATCAATTTTATTTTCCATGTATTTACTCTCCTTTTCTTTGGATTCATTTTTAAAAACGGTAAATGTTTGCAATAAAGATTCCTTTTCTTTGATTTGATTAGAAAGATTTTGTTCAAGTGAGTCAATTTGCTGCTTAAGTGCAAGCTTTTCCTTAATCATATCATCCATTTGAGAATCAATCATTTTTTCACGAGTGCTTAAATCAATATTAAGACGTTGTTCAAAAGTTTTGACTCGTTCTTTATATCTCTCAAGCTCAATGGTTAAGGATTCATTATTCTTTTCTTGATTAGCCTTTTCCCAATTATTCTTATGATTAAGCATTTGTACTGACATTTGTTCAATCACAGATAATATCATTGAATCTTGTTGTGCATACAAATTAGTATCTTGAACAACTTCCTGTTGTGTTTCTTGCAAATACTAAGAGTACGAAATGATATTGCTATCACTTGTTATCTCATTATCTGTAAAATCAACAACTGGTGTTTGTTCAAAATCTTGTATTGCATGCACACTTTGATTATCCATATCATTATGATAGGGTTCAGAATGAGGTACCTCTGAGATAACATCATAACCATAATTGGAAAGATTGGCCATCAGAACCGCCTTTGCATTCGAGACATCATCACAGTCAGAATCATAAGCATCTAGATCCTCAGTTTGAAAAGCAGCATTGTTTGGAATGGTTGTCTGAGCAGCTTGACCATCTAGAATGCCTGGATCTGCAAGAAATGCGAGTTGCTCTTCATCCAAAATTTGACCGGATTCCTGTGCTTCAGCCAACGTTGCCTTTTCCTTAAACTATGCAGCGTTCCTTGGCCTTTTAGGCTGAGTGCATTGCCTAGCCATGTGCCCTTCACCTTGACAATTATAGCATTTAACAACCCTTGCCTGCCCTCCTGTATTGTTTCCTCCGAAACTAGTAGCATTACCCTTATATCCAGTACCAGCATAGCTTTGTCCTTGCCTCCCTTGAACTTGTTGCACAGTAACCCTGCCATCTTGAATAGTGGCCTGGTTTCTTGGATTAGAAGAAGTTCTAAGTTGATTGTCGGTTGAAGGGAATCTTGAAGAAGCTACAGCTATCAGGAAAGTCACTGCCGTATTGAGATAGGCGATTGTATCATCTCCTGGAGAAAACACAGGAATAGCAAGACCTGAGTCCATTTGAGGGAACTCAGTCATTGGTTGTGTTGAAATTTGAGGTGAATGATAAGCATTTTGTGGAACAGATGAGGTTTGATGATCCATTTGAGACTGATATTGATGTGATGGTGGAACGGATGAATGACTGATTAGTGGTTGTGATGGAGGAGGTAGTGTATACATTGGTGAGTATGATTGAGTTGAGTGAACTTGTGGAATCATGGTGTTTGACTGTTGAGGAAACTGTGTAGCATTGTATTGAGAATGATAGTTGTTAAGGTGAGACGGTGGTTGATTGTAATTGGCAACAAATGCAAGAGGATATTGGTATCGTTCATGCATCAAGCGTGTTTCATTTGCATGTGCCTCATGTTGTTCAAGATATGAATACAGTTGATCATAGTTTGTAGTATGCAAATCTCGAGCCAACTTCACGTCTGTCACAAACTTGCTCTATTTTGGTGGAAGACTGTTTAGAAACTTTGTATTCACTTGAACTAGTCTCATTGACATATTGATAACATTCATGTTGTTGATTAGTTGAGCAAATCTCTAGTATTACTGGTACAGTATTTCACCCTTCACAAATGAAAACTTATCAAACTCGTCATACAATTTACATTCCTTTTCTTGTAATGACAATTTTGTGCCTTGCATCAGAAGCTTAACTCTGTCCCATATATCTTTTGCAACTTTATGATGATTGACAATAGCATACACATCCGGTGGAAGACCCTGAAGAACGATATTGGTAGCTTTGAGATCGCAATCAGCTTGGAGCTTTTCTAGAACTGAAAGTTCTTCATACTTCTTTGTCCTAGTGGTACCATTTTCTTCAATAGTAGGCCATATAAGTGGACCATTTAGAACTGAGTTAAGAATCATTCTTCCGTTCTCCCTATTCTCTATGTATAGTTTCATACGACTCTTCCAAGAATCATACATAGATTTTTCCAACATGGGAGGACGGTTGTCCGCACCGGCAATGATCATAAATTCTGCTAAAGTTGTCATTTTGAATTGATTGATTAAATGAGAAAAGATAACATTTTGATCATTCAGTGATTAGAGGTTATTATGTTAAAGTGAAGTTTGTTTAAGTGATTGAGTCTTGAGATTACACGAGATTTTACAATTCTTGATAAAACCGAGAAAATAATTGAATACTTCACGGGATTTTACAAATCACAGAAAAACCGTATAAATATCTGAGAAGAAATGTATAAATCTCCTAAAGAAAGTGGTATAAATCTCCCAAGCAAAGTGTATAAATCTCCCAAGCAAAGTGTATAAATCACCCAAGTGTAATGTATAAATCACCAACGAGAGAATCATATAAATCGCCTGATCAAACAACTATGTATAAATCGCCTGACCAAACAAGATACGTATAAATCGCCTGACCAAACAAATACGTATAAATCGCCTGTAGAGATTGTATAAATTGCCTGACCATACAACTACGTATAAATCGCCTGACCAAACAAGATACGTATAAATCGCCTGACCAAACAAATACGTATAAATCGCCTGTTGTAGAGATTGTATAAATCGCCTGACCAAACAAGATACGTATAAATCGCCTGACCAAACAAATACGTATAAATCGCCTGACTAGGAAACGTATAAATCGCCTGATTCAAATAACGTATAAATCGCCGAATAGTACCAGACGTATAAATCGCCTAAGACTCAAAATTTTCAAATCACTTAAAGACACAATTTTTGACGTTTTTGTTTGAATTTTCTTGTACAACTTACTATCCTAATCCTAGTAGAGGTATAAAAACACAAACTTTAAGGTTTTTATCACAAAAAAAATTCGGATCACGATTTTTGGTACAAATCAATTTTCGAACAAAAAATACTAAGGGCGCGTTTGGTTTTAAGGGAGGTTTAGATTTGGATTTAGATTTGGTTTAGGATTTGGATTTGGTGTTAGGTTTAAGAGAGAAAATATATTTTTTAAATGAATTTTAAAATAAATTTAAATAAAATATATTATATAAAAATGAAATAAAAAAAGAATGTGAGAGAATTAAATGATGGTCCCACAAGTTTTATGAAAATTAAGGTAGTTTAATGGGGTTTGTGTAAACCCTCAAATAAGGGTGTGGGTTCCTATTTGAAAACCCATCAACACAAACCAAACATTTTTTTTTACTTTGACTCCATTCCTACAATCCTAAAGTGTCATACCAAACGGACCCTAAAAATGAAATCTTTTGAAGTTTTTCAAAGTTTTTCTTGTAAAACTAGCTTATACTATGATAGATTAAGAAGAAAGTTGCATGCTTTATGGTTTTTAAACCCACAAAAAGTAAAACACTTCTTGTGGAATTCGAACCAAACAGACCAAAAAGAACCAAAGGAAAACGCACACAAAACTTCTAAATCACCCCATGGTTTTTATACCAATTGTAGAATACATTTATTATCTAATCTCACAATCTAATGGCAAAGAACTAAAGAGTGAAAGTGGAAGGATGAACACTTTTAGAGAGAGAAATGAAGAGAGAATATTAGCTTGTAGAAAATGATAAAGTGAAAAACCAACACCCTCTCAAAGCTATGGAAAGGGTACTTATACCATGATCTAGGTCGGCCACATAGTGGGCTAGATGGGCTTTCTATGGGCCTTGGGCCTTTCTACCTTACTAAGGTTTCAAAAACTAAGTAAGACCTACGAGCTACATATATTAGGTGTAACCGAGTCTTTTCTTGATTCCTAACAATAAGTATTACACTATTACAAAATTGGGTTTAAACTTTTCTTTCGTTGTACATGTTGTTATTCGTGTTTTTCTTTTCATCAGACTCCCTTATTACATTTATCATCGTAATAAATTATGGGTGAATACTTCTTAACTCTACAATATTATCATCAATCGTAACGGAAAACATATAATCAAAAATATTACTCAACGAAAAATTAAATTAAAGTGTATCCGTTGCCGTAACGCGGGATACTAATATTAAGGGGGTGTTTGTTTCGGCTTATGAAACATAAGCCTATTTGGGTTTATATTTCATAAGCCATATTTTTCGGCTTATTTTGAGACTTGTGGGCTTATATAAGTTATATTATAATATGATAAACTTATATAAGCCCATAAGTCTCAAAATAGGCCAGAAAATTAGGGCTTATAAAATATAAATCGAAATCATAAGCCTCAATCTTCTGGCTTATTTTGAAACTTAGGGCGTCGTAATAAACTTATATAAACCCTTAAATCTAAAAATAAGCCAAAAAATTGAGACTTATGAAATATAAGCCCAAATAAGCTTATGTTACATAATCCAAAACAACCACCTATAAGTTTTGTAATGACATGATCAAATGTTTTGAAAGGAAACAAATACAATAACTCTCTGGTTAAGACTTGGAGCATCTCCAATGCAAAAACTAATAAAAGCTTTTTACTATTTGAAAAATCTTTTTTTGCTAGTTTTTATGCATTGGAGCAAAAGCTTTTTGAATAGCTTTTTACAAAGACTTGGCAAACACCAAGTCTTTGTCAAAAGCTATCGTTCACTTTTATGTTATGTATTAATTGCATTTAGGGATGAGCATATAGACCCGAATCCCGGTACCCAACCGGAACCGTACCGGTTCCGTACCGAAACGGTACCGAATCCCGGTACACGGTAGGGGACCGGTACCATGATTCGAGTAAAAAAAATCAGGACCATTAATTCGGTACGGGACCGGTACCAAATCGGGAAATTACCGAAAAAAAACGGGAAAAACCACCGATTTCCACCGGTACCCGAATCTCGTTCGGTAAGGTACCAGTACCACTAATTTATGCTCGGGAAAAAATCGATACCACTAATTCGGTACGGGACCGATACCGTGTCATCCCTAATTGCATTCGATGCAAAAAGTAGATGCTCTTATTACAAGTGAATACCTATGTATATAGGATGTTTAGAAAATCAAACAACTAACAGACAAAAACCGACCTTAGCTCAGTTGGTAGAGCGGAAGACTGTAGTTGTTAAACTGGTATCTTTAGGTCGCTGGTTCGAATCCGGCAGGTCGGACAACCTTTTTTCATAAATATTATACAGTATCATTTAACAAACAACTTTTTAAAAAATTGTTAGACAACCCAATAACCCATATAAAAACACCAACGATCATTATTTCTCACGAGTCAACCAACCAAACATGGATTCATCATCAAACCATAATGTTTTCTTAAGCTACAAATCTCAAGACACAAACAAAACATTCACAAATCATCTCTACGTAGCTCTAACACATGCTGGAATCATCACTTTTAAGCATGATCATCACCTTCCTGTAGGTCACAACTTACAGTCGCTATCACATAAAGCAATAAGACAATCTCGCCTTTCGGTTGTTGTGTTCTCGAAAAACTACGCTTGTTCAGAGTCGTGCCTTGATGAGCTGGTCAATATTGTGGAATGTAAAGTTCAGTTGGGACAGTTGGTTGTGCCAGTGTTTTATGATGTTGATTCTGATTATCTGTGTAAGGATTTGGGTGAGTTTGGTGGTGGTTATGATGATGAGAAGGTGGAGCAATGGCGATCGGCTTTGAAGGAGGTGGAAAAGTTACCTGGATGGGATCTGCGAAGCTTTGCGGATGGGTGGGTAGCTAATCATCTATCTATGTTTATTGTGCTTCTTTTTGGGCAATTTTTATGTATCTAATTTGTTTATCTATGTGGGCTTATGAGCTTATTTGATTTCGGCTTATATAACATAAGCCCCAATTTTCCGGCTTATTTTAAGACTTGTGAGCTTATATAAGTTTATATTACGATATGATAAACTTATATAAGCCCATAAGTCTCAAAATAAGCCAGAAAATTGGGGCTTATGTTATATAAGCCGAAATCAAATAAGCTCATAAGCCCACATATAAGCTGAAACAAACCCCCCTAATGATGCTTATAGGTGAATATTATTTGATTAATAAACTTGAGGCCATTGTTGATCTGTGTATGTTTGTGACTCGATAGGCAATGGGTTTTATTCCATTTAGGACTGTTTGGTTGGGACTAAATTAAGCATTTAGAGACTGATTTTGGTAAGTCATCTTCGGGTTAAATGACTAGACTCACTCATCCATATTGTCACAACCATACAACCACTGTGGTCTGTACTTTAAGTTGACGGAGAATAACTGTTATTTCTTTATATTTTGAAGGTAGAAACTTAATGTTTATCGATTCCACATAGATTTCTGTATCTCTATAATCTTTTGTTTCTGATAGTTTTTACATGTAGTTAGCATGCATAAAATGGTCCCTGCCAACTTACAATTATAACAAGTGAATGTTAAAACATACTGTAATATCTTTTCTAATTGATTTACAGCAATCAATATGATTATGAATCTATCTTAATCCGGTCTAGAAAAGTAAGACTTTCACTTTCATTTGCTGGGACGTGAAAGGTATATTGTTGATATCACCACCATTAGTCTTGAGTCAAAAGTTGTTTGACCGTTTGTTAGCCATGTCATGCAAGTTAGCCATCATTTTCAGCAGGTTAATTGTATGTTTGTCCAAATATTGCAGGTATGAAGCAAAGTTCATTCAACAAATTGTTAGACATGTTGTTGAAAAGTTACAGATCACAAAATTACATGTTGCCAGGCACCCGGTTGGATTGGAGTTTCGTGTTAAAAAGATTTATTCATTACTCAAAATCGGTTCTAATGATGTGAGGATTGTTGGTATCTATGGTATGGGTGGTATAGGAAAATCGACCATTGCAAAATCTTTCTACAATTCCTCATTTCACCGGTTTGAAGGTAGTTGTTTCCTTGCAAATGTTCGAGAAGTGTCTAAGCAACCAAATGGACTAGTTCGTTTACAGAAGCAACTTCTTTCCCAAATAGTAAAAGGAGCGAAAGTTAAGATTGCAAATGATCATATAGGTAAGACTTTCTTACAAGAAAGACTTTGCTACAAAAGGGCTCTCATCGTTCTTGATGATGTGGACCAATTAAGTCAACTCGAGGCATTAGCTGGACAGCGGCATTGGTTTGGTTTAGGAAGTAGAATAATCATAACGACAAGAAATGAACATTTGCTAACTCAAGCTAAAGTTGACGAGAAATACAGAGCCGTGAAGTTGAACCACAGTGAGTCTTTGAGGCTATTTAGTTGGCATGCCTTTAAAAGACCTGTTCCATTGGTTAATTACAAGAAACTCTCTAACAAAATTGTAAACTACATTGGAGGGATTCCATTAGCTCTAGAGGTTTTGGGTGCTTCTTTGCTTGGGCAGACCAAAAAAGAACTTTGGCAAAGTACCTTGGATAAACTGAGACAAATTCCTCCACACAAAATATTAGAAAAGCTTAGGATAAGTTATGAGACACTAGATGATGTTAAAATAAAGAATATATTTCTAGACATTGCTTGTTTTCTCATTGGAATGGATAAAGATTATGTTTTTGATATACTCGATGGTTGTGGCTTGTTCCCCGGAGTTGGCATTAGTATTTTAGTTGATAGATGTTTGTTGGGAGTTGGTTCAAACAATAAGCTTAAAATGCATGATCTAGTGCGGGATTTGGGAAGAAAAGTTGTCAATGAAAAATCTCCCTACGAACCTGGAAATCACAGCCGAATTTGGCTTCAGAAAGACGTACTTAACGTGCTAAGAAGACATAAGGCATACTTTTCTCTTACCTCTTTGTTATCAATTCAGACAGATTCGAAAAACCTGCATTCACATGCATTTCTTATCGAAAATTGTAATTTTTTTGCAGGGATCAGAAGCTATTGAAGGTCTTGTCTTGGACTTATTAGCGCCAATGCATTTGGAAACCAAAGCATTTGAAAGGATGCACAAGTTAAGATTACTGCAGATTAACAACGTACATCTGCATGGAAACTTTGAAGGTTTATTCAAAGAGTTGAGGTGGCTTTGTTGGCATCACTGTCCATTGAACAGTTTGCCTGATGAACTCCATCCCGGAAAACTTGTTTTTCTTGACATGCAGCACAGCAAATTTAATACACTCTGGCAGGGAACTAAGGTATAAAGTCCTGCTCACATGCCATTTTGGTCCATTTTCACTTGTTTCATATGTTTCAGTATCTAGAATTTAGACAAGTTAAATATATGGGGACTTACTTTAGAGTCCAGATAATGGGATAAATAACATAGATGGTCTAGTTTGTACATATTATAGGTGGCAGTTTAGGCAGGCTGAGTAGCATGTCAAAACGGGTCATTTTAAACACTTTATTTATTTTTTTATTTTTTTGGGTAAAGTTTATTTATTTATATATTGTTAAGCCTTTAAAATAGTTAGTGTATCAAGTATGATTACAAAATCTTTGATATCTATTTAACAACATAAGTATTTAGTATTTAGGATGTTATATCATATTATCATATATGCATCAGAAAACACATTTAGCAACATTTGACCCTTTTGCTCTCAAGTTTTCTTTTATTTGACGCATTTGACTCATTAGGGATTAACTATAACCCCAATTCACCGTTTCATAAGTAAATGGATCAAAATTTCAACCTCTAATATACTTGTTACTTGATTTGGAGTTTTACAGTTTCTTGGGAACTTGAAGATTCTAAACATTGGTGAATCTGAATCCCTCACTACAACCCCCGATTTTACTGGTGTACCAAATCTGGAAAAGCTTTCACTTATGTCGTGTCCAAGACTATTGAATGTCGACAGAACAATTGGACATCTGACCAAGCTAACTAGTCTTAATCTAGGATATTGCAACAACCTCAATAATCTTCCGAGCAACATTTGCAATCTTAGATCACTTCAAACACTATCTCTTAGATCTGCCTCAAAGCTGGAGCAGCTGCCTGACAAACTGGGAGATATGGAACAGCTGAGGAATATTGATCTTAGTGCAACTGCAATAGAAGAACTACCCGATTCTATAGGATCGCTAGGCAATCTAAGTTCATTGTTTCTGGAAGAATGCAAGAACCTTAGAGGTCTTCCAAGTAGCCTATGCAATGTGATATCACTTGAATATCTGTACATGTTTGGGTGCTCTAGTGTGCATAATTTGCCTGAAGATGTTGGTAAGATAAAACACTTGAAGTGGCTTAGTCTTATTGGAACTGGAGTTGAACGGTTACCTGAATCTATCGGACTTTTAGGTGAACTAACCTTATTGAGTTTGGATAAGTGCAAGAACCTTCAAAGTCTTCCACGCAGTGTATGCAATTTGACTTCACTTAAAATATTTAATATTGGTTTCTGCCCAAAAATTGAGTTGGGAGAATCTGTTCAAATGTGGGACAAGCGCTTACCAAATCTTACCCGCTTCAATATCAAAAACTGCGATCTATCAGAACAAGATATTCCTCATAATTTGGGGGCCTTTTCGCTCCTGGAAGACTTGATTTTAGGAGGAAACAGCTTTTGCAGCCTACCCTTGAACCTTGGTCAGTTATCCAACGTTTTTACTCTCGATTTGGGTGGATGCAGAAACCTTAAATCAGTCGAAGTATTTCCTCCGAATCTAAACTGGCTGATTTTAGAAGGTTGCTCATCACTGGAAAGACTTTCAGTGTCTAAATTAAAGAGCTTGTCATCATTGAATCTTAAGAACTGCAGTAGTTTGGCTGAGATTTTGGGCTTAGAGAATCTGTATTTGATCAAAAGTTTACAAATCGAAGGCTGCAGCAGTCTGTCTATTGCATTTACAACTAGTTTAATACAGGTTTGCTTTCTGTATATCCGTGCGTGCATGTGTATTTACGTATGAATAAGTCAATTTCGGTTGTGTTACCCATACTATAAAATGACCCATTGCGTATAATCCATAAATATTTCTCAATATGATGACTCATTTTTGGCTGAACAGGGTGATTCGGGGCTTGTGCATGATTGTGCAATTTACTTTTCAAGGATGGAGATTCCTAATTGGTTTGAATATCAGACAATAGGGAGTTCTTTAATTTCTTTTGATGTGCCTGCGGATTTCCATCTTGATCAGTTACATGTGACTCTCTGGGCGGATTATTCATTTGGCAAACTTAGTAATCTTTCTAGACGATTTAACATGCATATTAGAAACCTAACAAATGATGATGAATTGACTCTCTCGCTTTGGGGTACCTCTTTCGAAGAAGGGTCATGGGTGAGGCATGTATCACCAGATTACCCAATCAAAAGTGGCGATAAAATCGAGGTTTACCTTGAAGTGAAAGACAGAAACATTAGTACAGCGGGAAAGAATGAGTGTGATATGAAGGTAGGAAAGTTTGGAGTTCATGTAACGAAAAAGGAACAGAGCAAACAGAATTTCAACTTGATCACACAGACAAAGAGAAGGAAGCCTCAACGCCGTTGAAGTTGCATTAAACACCAAATCCAAAAGGTAGTAATTTGTTCACTTTGCAACTGTATGGCGTCTAATGCTTAAGGTAAATTCGGGACTTGGAAAAGGCATCGTACGCCTATCGATGAACATGTGATCAGAAAGTATCACTTATGGTTCATACTAAGCGTATTTGACGTATTACTATGTATGTGTGTATGTATATATGTATATATGTATATACTAGTTATAATACCCGTGCACGCACGGGTTTTTTTTCTAAAATTCTGATTTATATGTTAGAAAACAACCAAGCTAAAGCGTTTTAGTTTGTTTTACTTCATAGTATCAAAAATAGAGAACCTTACGTGTATTTGTTTGTATATATTTTGGTGTATATAGGTAATCATTCTGGATAGAAAATTATGTCGTCATTTACTAGCAGTATGACATGCAATAATATAGCATGATTAACAATGTTTATTAGGTAATCTTGTAAGTTTTTAAGTGGATTTATTTCAAAGTATTACTATTGTTTAAATTGTTTATTTTTGTTCTTAATGATTCTTGCTTTTTGTAGTCTTTGTGTAAGCTCTTTACTATTTCTGTGAGGAAAGGTTGATATTCTTTAAGTACCGTTTTTTATGCATTTTTCCACACTTCTCATGTACAACCGTCACATGCCTTTATACAATTGCTCGACACAAACGAACAAAAATGAACATGAAATTAACGCCAGCATAAATGAACTCGAATTGGGTATTCGAAATACAAGCTGGAAGTTACAATGACCAGATGAGGACATTTCCCATGTAGTTTCTAATAACAGTATAAGATGAAAAGTTCGTTTCTAATATATAGACGTAACCCTTAAGTTTAAGAGATACTTTGTAAACTAAAAATAAAAACTTCTAAGTATATCCATTCAATCATAAATAGAAACCCAAAGTTCATGTAGGCAATAGCCACTACAATCTTAGTGAGCTGAACATCAAACCCTTCATGCTGTGTATTAGAAAATGTAGTCCAATTTTTAGTTCTTAATAAGAGCACAAGGTATGGTAACACCATTAACACCGCCACATCAGCTTTAACACCATAACACCAACACCCAAAAAACCCAGGTAATCAAAACACCATTAACACCACTTTTTGGGCCCCACTAATTTTTCTTTTTTCTCAATTTTTAAAATAAACTATTTTCAATTATCAAATTAATTTTTTTTTACTTATAAAAGCCACAAGTCAAAAAGAAAAAAAGAAAAAACCACAAGGACTAAATTGCAAAAACTGTGTCTTCTTCCTCCTTTATCCCTTCCACACAGCCACACAAAAACACACACTTAACACACACTAAAACACACAGTCAACCTACAGTCAACCCACACAGCAACACACACACCCCCCACAAAACTATAAAAACGCAAAAAAAAAAAAATCAAAACCAACGCGCGTTGGTGGCTCGACGCCGAGCCCAACGTCGTTGGCCAACGTTGGGTGGGGGTGTAGTAACGCCACCAACGCAGCTGCCACATAGGCATAACGCCGGTGGTGGCGTTACTATACCGAGAGCTCTAACATTCTAAGCACCTATCCATCAACATTTAATTCCGATCGAATTTTTTCCTAACAGTGTTTTGATACAACAACGCATAATTTGCTCATATAAAGTGCTAATAGCCGTTAAATAACCACTAGCATGGTACCCCGCGCAAAGCAGCGGTTTTGACCACACTAAAAATGAAAAAAACTAAAAATTCATAAAAATATATGAAAATGGATGTTGAATTAAAGAGCACAAAATTTTTACAAAATATGGTGAAATTAAATCATATAAAAAAGATATTTTAACTTAAAAATAAATGTGTTTTTTAATTAAGAAGTGACACATGTCACCGTATGGTCCCTAAAATGCGATAGATGGTTAAGCTTGCATATCCTTATCTTCAATAAAAGTAAGTTTGAAAATCAGAATTGTTAAGACTTTAAAAAAATAAAATGTCATTTACTTTATAATATAGTATAGATATAGATTACAGTAAGTAGATGATGCAGAAAAACCGTACCTTCCGCAGACAGAGATGCGGTGGTGATTCGGCGGCGTTGCGGTGGTGGCGCAATGCGGTCAATGGAGGAGGATTTTGGGGGAAATGTGAGAGTTAACTTCTTTAATTTTTTTGAAGAATAATTAAAAAGAAAAGGGGAAGAACCCTTTTGAAGAAGGGAAAGTATCCTCTAAAATGATTGTGATACACTTTTAAATGTTTTGTTTTTTTTATAATTTTGTTTTTACTATAAAATTGTGAAACGAAAAGTGTAGAACAAAAAATATAAATTTTAACAAGACAAAAGTATTAAATTAATAAAAAATACAAAACAAATACTGATAAAAAAATTGGTTTGTACATCTTTTGAGTTTTGATAATAAAAGTTTTGCTTCAATCGAGTTCCCCATTGGAATTATCGATCCAGTTGTTCTTTTAATTCGTTTGTTGTTCGGCCGTTAAAGATCCGCATCAGTTTGTTATATAAAAAAGTCATAAATAGGTTAAAGTTCACAGCCGTTTTGAATTTTTTATTTTATTTTATTGTTATAACATAAAGTTGGCAAACGAGGAGACTGTTACATACATTGAGACAGATGATGACGGATGTTTTAAAATGCTATTTATAGGCTTTGGTGTGGGGTAAGCGTAATCTAAACTTTCTAATAATTTTGTTTCTATGAAACCTTTAAGCATGACTTTAAGAATCTTTGCTACTTTGGTCATTATTTAACCATAACCTAATAAACATTCTTGCATTTTAAAAGTTACACTGAAAATAAAGCACAAACAGTCACATATAAAACCATAATAGAATTTCATAGTAACTACTAGTACGGAGTAATTGTTTACAGGTCTTTACCATAAGCCTCCACATACACATACAACCAACAGTTTATGATGCATATGATATAGACCAATTATAGATGGTCAATCTCCTAAGAACTAGATGAGAAGCGAGATGGATAAGACCCTTTGAGCGGGTA
>BQNB010051499.1:0-40957 GCA_026074375.1 Tanacetum coccineum | reverse complement strand
TCCTTTCTTACAAGGAGAAGGTTTTTAAAACGCTTCGCGCTTACCCGTTCCTTCGCTTCTTTGTGCGTTTTCTAGAGAGCTACCGTACACTTGTTCGATTATCGGTTACAAAAATATTTTTTTATTTCTCTTATTTTATTTTTAGTGCATGCGGACCCGCTTTTCATCGAATTTAATTGTCGAATCTTCCACGACTCCGAAACGTCGTAATCGTAGACGTTCCAAGAAAATAGTAAAACCGTTTTCTCTTGAAGAGACTTCCGTAGTTACGATGGCCGATCAACGTACTATGGCGGAATTACTCCAAGCACCCACCGAGGGTTACGGAGATGCTATCGTTATTCCCGCTATTCTCGCGGAGAATTCTGAGCTTAAATATGGTCTTCTAAATCTTGTAACTTCAAAACCATTTTACGGATTTGAGAAAAAAGATCTGCATGCTCACATTTGTTGGTTTAACAAGATTACGTCCACGATTAAGTATAGAGATGTGCCTAATTCATCGATTAAGCTTATGCTTTTTCCATTTTCTATCGAGGGGGCAGCCCCGATTTGGCTCGAAAAAGAACCCCCTCGTTCAATTCTTACTTGGGAAGACCTTGTTTCCATGTTTATTAACCAATTCTTTCCTCCTTCCAAAACTACAAATCTTCGAAATGAAATCACAAATTTTCAACGAAAGTTTGAGGAAACGTTTAGTGAGGCATGAGACCGTTTCAAGGATCTCCTTCGTGCATGCCCACATCACGGTTTTATGAAATTGCATCAACTTGATACTTTCTACAATGCTTTAACCCCAACCGATCAAGATTCTTTGAATGCCGCCGCCGGTTGTAATCTTTTGACTAAAACTCCTCGAGATGCTTTGACAATTATTGAAAACAAATCAAAAGTTTGCAACTCACGGAACAAACCGGTTGTTACAAAAGTAAGTATGAATGCTCCTTCTTCTTCAACCCCTCATTTTCTCGAGATTGCCGCTCTTGCTGACGCCGTTAAGGCTATGCTTCTTTAGAAATCTTCTCCTCCAGCTTCCGTGAAAGCGGTTGAGGAACTTTGTGTTACTTATGGCGGCCCGCATCCTTACCACCAATGTCTTGCCACCGATGGCAACGTTTTTTTAGAATATCGAGATAATATTCAAGGATATGTTTCAGCAGCCGCAATAAACTATAATCAGGGAAATACCGGATACCGTCCTCAAAGTGTAGCTAACCAAATCCGACCACCAGGTTTTGCTCAACCGAATGTGCAAAATAATCAAACCCGATACAATCAAGGTTATAATCAAAACAGAGGAAATAATCAAGGAAATCCGAATTATCAAGCTCCTCAAGTTGCTCCTTCGAATGAATTGTCGAACTACAAGAAGATAAATGATGCTAATATGAAAGCTATGCAAAATCAAATAAATAATGTGAAAAATGAATTGAGAAATAAAATGCAAACTTCAATACAAACTTCAATGTCAAATCAAACCAACGAGCTTAAGAATATGATGGCTAGTTTTTTCCAAATGAATACCGCTTCTTCTTCAGGTTCGGGTTCACTTCCTAGCAACACCGTTGCTAACCCAAGAGGTGACTTGAAAGCAATCACCACCCGAAGTGGTATTTCTTATGATGGATCCCCAATTCCACCTCCTCTCTCTCCTCTTCCCAAGGTGGTCTGGACGGAACACCGAGGTGACAAAGGATACGGTGCAACCGAGTACCAAAAACATCCAACTCCGGTAGTCCAAATTCAAGTTCTAATTGATGAGCCCGTTGTTTCTCCTAAGCCTAAACCATTTATACCTTATCCTTCATGAGCTAACAAACAGAAACTTCATGAATAAAGATGATACTCTAGCTTCGATAATTTGTTGAAATTCTTTAGGGAAATTAAATTTTAGAGCTCTAGTTTCGCGGATGCTATTCTACATATGCCGAAATTTTGCTTCAATGTTAAAAAGTCTCCTCTTAAATCAAAGAAAAATTGTTTAACTTAGCTAAAACACCAGTGAATGAGAATTGTTCGGCGGTTATCCTAAAAAAGTTGCTCGAAAAACTTGGAGACCCCAGCAAGTTTCTTATTCCATGTGATTTTCCGAAGATAGTTGAATGCTTAGCCTTGGCCGATCTTGGTGCAAGCATCAACTTGATGCCTCTTTCCATATGGAAGAAGCTCTCACTCCCCGAACTTACTCCTACTTGAATGATTCTTGAACTTGCAGACCGATCGACTACTAGTCCATTTGGTATTGCTGAAGATGTCTTTATAAAAGTAGGAAAGTTCCATTTTCCGGCCGACTTCGTAGTCGTTGATTATGTTGTTGATCCTCGGGTTCCCTTAGTTCTCGGGAGACCCTTTTTGAGGACGGACGTGCTTTGATTGATGTTTACGATGAAGAATTAACTCTCCGAGTTGACGATGAAGTCATAACCTTTAAGTTGGTCAAACTTCAAGATACTCCTATAATGATGCTGAATCGGTTAATTGAATCGATGTCATCGATGTTTCATGTGAGGAGTATGCTCAAGAAGTTCTCGGATTTTTGGATAGTTATACGAGTGGCAATCCCACTCTCCTTTAAGACCGATTCTGTCTACTTTCCCTCTTTTCTTCACACCTTTTGAGGGTTGGTGACTTCATTTTGAAGAAGAAAATCGAAGCTTGTCTTACAAATGATTTCAATTTCTCACGGAATTGATGATGCCGACTCTTGATCTGGTGGGAGACCTTATTCTACTCATGAAGTTATTAAATGATGATCAATCAATCTCCTCTCCCTCCGATAAAGGAACTTATTTTGAGGAACTTAAAACGATAAAATCTTCTATTGATGATCCTCCGGAGCTCGAGCTTAAGAATTTACCATCTCATCTTGAATACGCATTTTTAGAAGGAATCGATAAATTACCCGTCATAATTTCTAAAGAATTAAAAGAAAAGGCCGCCCTTTTAAAGGTTCTTAAATCACACAAAAAGGGCCATCGCATGGTAAATCCGACATTAAGGGTATCTGACCATAGATTTTGTTCACAAGTCTTAATGGAAGACGATTTCAAATCGTAGGTTTAATACATAAGCAAGGGTAATCTGTAAATTCATGAGGTTATAAAAAAGGAAGTTATCAAACTCCTTGACACCGGATTGATTTCCCCTATCTCTGATAGTTCGTGGGTGAGTCCCGTTCATTGTGTGCCTAAGAAGGGTGGCATGACCGTAGTTGAAAATGAAGATAATGAGTTGATTCCTACAAGACTAGTTACCAGATGGCGTGTTTGTATAGATTACCGAAAGCTTAATGATGTGACTTGTAAAGACCATTTCCCGTTGCCTTTCATGGACCAAATGCTAGAACGTTTAGCAGGGGGGAAACGAATTATATGCTTTTTAGAATGGCATTTTCCGGGATATTTTTCAAATTCCCAATTGACCTGCAAGACCAACGTGAAGACCAACCTTCACTTTTGCCATTATGGACGTTTGCTACGCGTATACCTTTTGGTTTTTTGTAATGCTCCGGGCACGTTCCAAATGTGCATGATTGCCATTTTCCACGATATGATTGAGGAAACAATGAAGGTCTTTATGGTCGATTTCTCAGTCTTCGAGGATTCTTTCTCCTCATGCCTCTCCCATTTAGACAAAATGCTAAAATGCGAGGCGAAGACACTAATTTAGTTCTAAATTGAGAGAAATGTCATTTTATGGTAAAGAGGGCATTGTTTCTAGGACATAAGATTTCAAATGTCCGGGATTGAGGTCGACAATGCTAAGTTGGATGTTTAGCTAAAACTCCACTCATCGACTTCCGTCAAAGGCGTTCGAAGTTTTTTAGGTCACGCCGGGTTTTATTGTCGATTTATTTAAGATTTTTCTAAAATCGCCCGGCCGATGACCCATCTTCTTGAAAAAGAAACTCCGTTTATTTTCTTGAAAGAATGTATTGAAGCGTTTAATATACTTAAAAAGAAGTTAACCGAAGCCCCGATTTTAGTTGCCCCCGATTGGGACCTACCATTTGAAATTATGTGCGACGCTAGTGATTACGCGGTAGGTGCAGTCTTGGGGCAATGTAAGACCAAACATTTTCAGCCTATACACTATGCAAGTAAGACCATGACGGATGCTCAAGCACATTACACGACTACGGAAAAAGAATTATTAGCCGTGGTGTATGCTTTTGAGAAATTTCGGCCTTACTTAGTCTTATCAAAGACCATAGTGTATACGGACCACTCGGCTCTCAAGTATCTTCTTGCTAAGCAAGATGCTAAGCCGAGATTGCTCCGGTGGATTCTCCTACTCCAAGAATTTGATGTCATTATTCGTGATAAAAAAGGAGCGGAGAATCTCGCGGCCGACCATTTATCTAGATTAGAAAATCCTCATCAAGGTGATCTCGAGAAAAAGGAAATTAATGAAACATTTCCTCTCGAGACCCTCGGAATGATATCTTTTCATGGTGATTCTAGTACCCCATGGTTTGCCGACATTGCAAATTACCATGCGGGGAATTTCGTTGTAAAATAGATGTCGTCCCAACAAAAAAAAAGTTCTTTACGGATGTTAGGCATTATTTTTGGGACGACCCCTACTTGTTTAGGATTGGTGCGGATCAAGTGATTAGATGATGTGTTTATACGCAAAAAAGCCGTTGATATCCTCACTGGGCTTGCATAATGGACCCATCGGGGGTGACTCATGGTTGCAAACTAACACCGTTAAATTAATAGTATTTGATCTGGATTTTTTGGCCGGGACAACTTTACCGCGATGCCCACGACATGGTTAAGTCATGTGACTCTGTCACGTCAAAGGCAAAAATTCTCACAAAGCACGAAATGCCTCAATATGCAATTCAAAGTATGGCGAGATTTCTGACGTGTGGGGATCGACTTTATGAGAACGTTGCGGTTCTTCTCGAGGGAACAAGCTACATTCTTGTAGCCGTTTGTCTATTTGTCTAATGGGTTGAAGCAAAAAGCGCTCACAACTTATGTTGTCATGTTATGTCGTTAAAATTTTTAAAATCTCTCTCTTCGCCCGATTTGGAACTCCTCGTGCTATAATTAGTGATCGCGGTACCTATTTTTTCAATGACCAATTTGCAAAGGTCATGCTTAAGTATGGAGTTACTCACCGTCTTTCTATCGCGTATTATCCACAAACGAGTGGACAAGTAGAGGTTTCAAATCATGGTTTGAAACGTATTTTAGAAAGGACCGTTGGCGAAAACTGTGCTTCATGGTCCGATAAGTTAGTGATTTCTTGATGGGCCTTCTCGTTACCGCTTTTAAAAACACCCATAGGGTGCCACTCCTATAAGCTTATGTATAGTGTACGTAAATGCTTGTCATCTTCCTATTGAACTTGAAAACAAGGCCTATTGGGCCTTGAAACATTGCAATTTTAATCTTAAGATCCGCGGGTGATCACCGAAAAGTTCAAATGAATGAATTTATATAACTCCGGGATCAAGATTACGGAGACTCTTTATCTACAAAAAAAAAAAAAAACAAAAAAACAAAAAAAGAGAAAACGAAGAAGATTCATGACTCTAAGATTAAGAACCGTATTTTCAACATTGGTGATCGAGTTCTTCTCTTTAATTCTCGATTAAAGATTTTCTCGGGTAAGCTCAAAACCCGTTGGACCGGACCGTTCACCGTTGCTCAAGTTTTCCCTTATGGTACCGTCGAGTTATCTCAAATCGACGGACCAAATTTCAAGGTGAACGGTCATAGACTCAAGCACTACTTTGGAGGGGACATACCACCGATGGTTGTCCCAAATCTCTAAACTTTCCCTATGGACCACTAAATTCGGGGTCGAGTCAGGCTCGTGACTTGGTTAACAAAAACAAGTGCTTCGTGGGTGGCAACCCATGCTTATCCTTAGTAGTAGTATACTATTTATTAATAAGTGTGATGTGAGGAGGCTCGCCTTTTCTTTTCTTGTGTTTCATGTTTTGTGTTTTATGTCCAGGATTGCCCGAATTTTAAAGACTCTCGTGCTCGTGATTTTGTCCATCGTTCACTCGATCTTCTATCCTTCGCATGCTTATTTATGGGAATCCGATATCCTAGATCATAAAGATTCACGTTTATCTATTAGCATAATTAATAAACGGCTTTAGATTTGCGTTGAGACCCCTTAATATTTGGATTATGCCTTGAAATTAGTATGAGGGTGACAGTCTCACATTAAGGAACAATGTGTAGTTCTAGTATGGGGGGATCTTTCGATTTGATCTTACTTGCATTTGCCTTGTCTTCACATAACCTCGTTTTTCCACCAAAAATAGAAAAAATATGCCAAAATTTAAATTTTTTCAAAAATAGAATAAGTGTTTTGACACATAGTTTTGCCTTTTTAAGAATAAATTTTGACTTGATTGAGCATGTTGCGCTCTAGCTTGCCCTGTGGCTTAATTATATAAATTTTTAGCTTTTGCTAGTCATTTACACAAGAAGCTTAAAAATGTGAATTCTAGCTTGAAAAAGCCAAGAGTTTGCAAGTTTCTATGATAGACTTTAAATAAGCAAAACTTGTTTTATTAGACTAAGCATTCGCGGATCTTTTTATTAAAGATTTTAAATTTGCGAAGAACGATAAATGATAGAGTTTTATATAAGTTAGATGCTAAACATAAAGTAGCTGGATCTCTTTAAAGCTCATAGAAGTTAATTGTGGCTTTTTGCTCCCATCAGCTTAATAAACATTATATAATTGTTGAATAAATAAAGTTACTTTAGGTTTTTGCGATTCTTAGTTTAAATCACTTCGTAGAGATTCCTTCTGGTGAAAGTAAGGTACACATCGAGGTTTTGTCTGTATTGTAGGGAAATAGGCTACCGATTCCTAATGGCTCGCTACTGTTGTCTAGGAAGTTAAAAGACCACAGGACTTGAAATTTAGCTATAATAATAATTATGTAATAAATCGAAGCCCAAATAAGACCACTACCTCTTGCCGGCTCACAACTGATGTGGTAGTCGTTTAAAGGGTGGAGGTAATAATAATAATAAAAATTGTAGGCTGATAAAAGTTTATTGCCTCTTGTCGGCTCACAACCAATGTGGCAGTCTTCAAAAGAAGGTCCATAGTTAGAATAATAATCCAAGACTGATAAAAGTTTGCTGCATCTTGCCGGCTCACAACCGATGTTGCAGCCTTCAAAAAGAACGAGATCGCGAGGTCAGAAATAAGACTCCGTGGACCCCTATGGTCGGCTGCATACCGATGTCGGCAGTTGCTTAAAGGACGAAAGTTTAATAAATGTTTGCAATAATAATAAGAATAAGCCAAATTTAAACTTCGGGCTTCTTCTAATAAAAGCCCTATTTTGGATCGTAGTTGAGTGGTTTCGGATGAAATAAAAAGGATAACCCCTAAATCGTG
This sequence comes from Tanacetum coccineum, assembly GCA_026074375.1. Lineage (NCBI taxonomy): Eukaryota > Viridiplantae > Streptophyta > Magnoliopsida > Asterales > Asteraceae > Tanacetum > Tanacetum coccineum. The sequence goes on along the minus strand of BQNB010051499.1, from coordinate 33,565 downwards.
CAAAATTAGAACCATAATGTAGACCTTATTCTTACCATATCTCTTTAGGAAAGGATTTCAAACTAATTATGGTCTAAACCGGGTTTACTTTATGAAAATAAGACATTAATTTATTTGTCACCAATAATAATAAATAAAATCCTTAGAGGATTTAGGAATAAGGGAGCGAAAAGTTAAGTTATTACTTACACAATTAGCAGTTATGAGTAGTGTTAGCATCTTAACTTGTATTTAACAATGATTTCGTTTTTAAGCTTGGTTTGAGGCGGGTGAAAAATCAAGTACGATGAATTTATCCTTTTGGAAATTATTGAAATATGTTTCTTGTTCCGTGATCCTAAAAGTTATAATTAAATAATGAAAGTCAACATCCCGTCACTTAAAAAAAATACAAAAATATATAAATAGAAATGGTAAAACAGGGCGTTTCAAAACTATTGATTTCTTAATCCCTTTAGATGAGCACTTAGCTAATTTTAGAGGTGACTGGTTTAGGGGGATTGAAATTTTTGGTTTTAAGCGTATTTGTAACATTGCTTGAGGACACGACAATAGCTTGGCATGGGGGATTTTGGTATGTGTTTAAATACACATACCTTTTACCTAATAAAACGAGCTAAAAAGACCAATAATGACCAAAAATACATAAAAATGCATTGTATTTGTTTGTATTGTGAATTGTGTCTTGCGGGTATGGATTTATCACAAAGGGACAAAAACAAGGCCAATTCGGACAAAACCGAGCACGAGAATGGAATGAGCGCGGAAAACCAAAGCCAAAGGCATACCCATCTTCATACGGGCCAACCCGGGCCCACTTAATGGGCCGGGTCAACCCATAATTCTATTATACTAAACCAAGGCCTTTTTAAAAATCAAGTCCATTAATCCTAAAACGTTTTCTGGCCCAAATCAATAAAACAAAGCCCAAATCCAAAACCCTTAGTCCAAGTCAACGCAGGAGAAACGGGTCAAAAATTACTGTATATCTTTTTCCTTTTCCCTCTCGTTTTCACCATTAACAAACACCCAGGGTAAACCACCCTTTTCACCCCACGCTCGTACGCTTCTAGAAGATCTTACTGACAACTCTGACACTCTTAGTAGCCACGCTGGCAATCCCCAGCAATTTGATTGGCTGTGAGACGTGGCACATGATCCAAGGGCTACAATTGATGGATTAGAGGCGGTTTGGGATGAAGGGCTAGGATTTGATGCTTCAAGGACGCTCCTCCTTCTGGATCCTTCTGCTTAGCACTATAAATAGAGGAGGCCTCACACACTTGGAGATATCTAGCTTTTTAGTGTAGCTTTAGCTTAAAAATTTAGCTTATTGTCTTTTCTTATTGTAATTTCCTTTTAAAAGTTGTAACTCTTTCAATATTAATAAAAATTCAGTTTGTTTCCTTTAATCGTTTTTAAATTATGTTTTTAACTATTATGAATTCATTTAAAATGTGTTTAGACATAACCTAATAAGCTCAATAAGCTCTTTGTTATCTTATAAGCTAGACCTTATTCAGTTAAGCTTGCTAAAGGCTTAACTGAATAAGCTACTCACTTAAATAACATCAAAATTACCTTAAGCTTTATTATGGATGATAAGCCAGATTGGGATGGGCTTATGGACTTTACCATCTTATCTCTGATAAGCTGGAGCTTGTAGAATATCTCTAAGAGCAATTTATTATCCTTGTTTTGAGCAAAGGATTAAGGTGTGTTCTCATTGTTAGTTTTTTTTATCTCATAATCTGCTTTAGCTTATTCTAGTCCTTATTTTCTGCTTATTATTGCTTAATATTGTTTATTATAGTTTCTTATTGCTTATTGATGCTTGCTTATTGATTAGATCTCATTTGTTTATGTTTTGATATAAATCTGCCAAAAATCACAAAAATATGCTTATTATGGTAGCTTATAGTTAAGTGCTTATTAGTAGTTGAAATTAGCTTAAAAGTTCTTAATATATTTAGATCTTAATCTGGTTTAAGTTTTATTGCTTATATCAAACTGTTTTTAAGCTTAAAATGTTTTCAATAGAACTTAAAGGGTGTTTGGCACTAGCTATACTAACCATGTGTTAGTACTGTTGGTTTGTGTTTGGCCTTTAAGTCACTTTTAATAAGCTAAGAATAAGCCTATAAGTCAGTTTTTATAAGTTTTTATGGTTAAAAACTATATATTAAGGTTTGATCTATCATTGTTTTAAAACTGTAGTGTTTTTGATCATTAGTACTGCCAGAATCATTTGATCTTCATAAGTAGTATATTTGTGTTATTGAAAGGTAGTTTCAATATGTGAGTATAAGTAGTTTGGTAAAGAGTGCAATTGTTATTTGAGGTTTTGGTTTCATACTGTCATAAGTCTTTCTTAGTCTCAGTTTTATAAAGTTAAAAGTCCATTTTGATTGATAAATCTAGATTAGTATAAGTTTGAATCAGAGTCTGAAAATCATAACATGAGCTCTTTAGATATAGTAGGTAATCTGTTTTAGCTTATTTCATAATTTGGTCATCATCTGGTAGCTTTTAAATAGGGCTGCAAAAGCAATTTCAATCTGTCTAAAAATTAGAAAAACCAAAGACATAGTTGTTAGCTTTAATGGTCATTTCTTACGCTTGTTTATCTAGCTTAAACAATAGTTCCAAATTGCTTAAATTTAGCTTAATCTAGTTCATTAGTGTTCAAGCTTAATCTGTTCTTAGCTTTTAACAATTAGCTTATAGCCTAAGTCATATAAAAACTAGCTTAAACGTAGTCAAATAATCTGTTTTAAATAGCTTTTAGTTAAAACTGTTGGAAACTTTAGATTATTTCTAGCTTATTATTCATATCAAAAAAAAGCTACTTTTACAAAGTAGCTGTGTTTTTAGCTTATAGTTTTGTATTTTAATACGAAAGGTCAAAATAAAATAAAAATAAAAAGGTAAGGTCCAGGACTCGAACCTGTGACCTCACCCTCAACACACCAACAACCTTACCACTGCGCCCTTGGGACTTCTTTTCATAAGTCTCTTGAGTCAGTTTCCTTTTAAGTCTTTTTTGAAGTTTTAGCTTTTAAGCTTGTTTTATTTTTAGCAGCTTATAGCTTTTAGCTTATTGTTCAGTTTTATTTCTTAAACCTTAGTAATAGTGTTAAGAACTTTCAGTATTTTTTTAGAATTTTTATAAAATAGTTTAATATTTTTAGATTAAAAGTGTTTTATTTGAATTAAAAATATAAAAAAAGTAAGAAAGAAAAAATATAATTTTTGTATTTTTTTTTTTCTTTGATAATTATTTTTAGTGCTAGCATTTAAGTTTAAAATTTAGCATTTTGAATTTCTAGGATTTAAATTTATGTTATTTGCTTAAGCAGTCGCGTTTTTAACTCCCGTTAACGTTTTATGCTTAAATCCTTAATTGCTTTAATTGTTAGCTTGCCTTTATTTGATTTTGCGTCTAGTTAGTAGAAATAGAAATAAATCAAAATCTTGAACTATTCAAATCACGCGATCACGAACTTAACGAGATTCTCAATTCACGCTTCGTCGGGATACGACTCGGGAAGATTTGGTCATCACTTTTCCTAAAGTGATTTTCATTTCTTAACGGAATACCTCTCTTATTATTTGGTATTTGGTATTCTAGTTATATATATAATATATATTATATATACTATTAAATCCGTACCAAGTTTTTGTGCGCGCTGCCGGGGGTAGGATGTTGTGGAAAAATGATATGGCAGTGTTGCTTGAAACATTACTGTTTTTGAAGGACTCTTCCTCGTTGAATTGATGTTTTCGATTTTGTTATTTTCTTTTATATAAAAATAAAAAATACAAAAATATTTTATTTTTCTCGATTTATTTTCGTAGATTTATTAGAAAAAACCAAAAATACTTTTCCTAAAGTATTTAAAAAACCAAAAAAATTAAAAAACAATAAAAACAACCGTTGTGTCTTCGGCTCACCTTTAGATTACAAACTATAAGTGAGGTATAAGGAGGGTTGATCCTACGAACTTCGACCCGAAAGGAGAAGGTTTTTAAAACGCTTCGCGCTTACCCGCTCCTCCGCTTCTTTGTGCGTTTTCTAGAGAGTTACCGTACACTCGTTCGATTATCGGTTATAAATTTTTTTTAGTGCATGCGCACCCGCTCTTCATCGAATTTAATTGTTGAATCTTCCACGCCTCCGAAACGTCGTAATCGTAGACGTTCCAAGCAAAGAGTCGAACCGTTTTCTCTTGAAGAGACTTCCGTAGTTACGATGGCCGATCAACGTACTATGGCGGAATTACTCCAAGCACCCACCGAGGGTTACAGAGATGCTATCGTTATTCCCGCTATTCTCGCGGAGAATTTTGAGCTTAAACATGGTCTTCTAAATCTTGTAACTTCAAAACAATTTTACGGATTTGAGAAAGAAGATCCTCATGCTCACATTCGTTGGTTTAACAAGATTACTTCCACGGATTATTAAGTTTAAAAAGATTATGCTAATTCGTTCCGATTAAGCTTATGCTTTTTCCATTTTCTATCGAGGGGGCAGCCCGGATTTGGCTCAAAAAAGAACCCCCTCGTTCTATTCTTACTTGGGAAGACCTTGTTTCCAAGTTTATTAACCAATTCTTTCCTCCTTCCAAAACTACAAATCTCCAAAATGAAATCACAAATTTTCAACAAAAGTTTGAGGAAACGTTTAGTGAGGCATGGGACCGTTTCAAGGATCTCCTTCGTGCATGCCCACATCACGGTTTTACGGAATTACATCAACTTGATACTTTCTACAATGCTTTAAAACCCAAAACGATTCAAGATTCTTTGGAATGCTGCGCCTAGTCGGTAATCTTTTGGACTAAAACTCTCGAGATCTTTGAAATTTTGAAAACAAATCCAAAAGTTCGCAATTCATGAAACAAATCGGTTGTTTCCAAAGTGAGTGCTAATACTTCTTCTTTGACCACGGCATGTCCATCGGAGATGGCCACTCTTACTGATGCCGTTAATGTTATGCTTCGTCATGTTAAGACCTCATCTCCAGAGACCGTTAAAGCAATTTATGAAAGTTGTGTGACTTGTGGCGGACCGCATCCCTACTATGAGTGTCTTGCCGTCGATGGCAACACTTTCAATGCTTCTACAGCCATAGCAACCTATAATCAGAATCAAGGATATCATCATCATGGAGACCCGAATTATCATGCTAGCAATAAAATGGGACCACCTGGTTTTCCTCCCGTGCAAAACAATCAAAACTGTTTCAATCAAAATCATGGATACAATCAAAACCAAGGAAATAATTTCAATCAGGGTAACCAAAATTATCAAGCTCTGCCTCAAGTTGCTCCTTCGAATGAATTGTCAAACTACAAGAAGATAAATGATGCTAATATGAAAGCTATGCAAAATAAAATAAATAATGTGACAAATGAATTGAGAAATGAAATGCAAGCTTCAATACAAACTTCAATGTCAAATCAAACCAATGAGCTTAAGAATACGATGGCTAGTTTTTTCCAAATGAATACCGCTTCTTCTTCGGGTTCGGGTTCACTTCCTAGCAACACCGTTGCTAACCCGAGAGGTAACTTGAAAGCAATCACCACCCGAAGTGGTATTTCTTATGACGGACCCCCAATTCCACCTCCTTTCTCTCCTCTTCCCAAGGTGGTTGGAACGGAACCCGACGATTGTGACAAGGATACAGTTGCAACAGAGAGTACCAAAAACATCAACTTAGTATGATCAATTCAAGTTCCAATTGATGAGCTCGTTGTTTCTCCTAAGCCTATACCGTTTATACCTTATCCTTCAAGAGCTAACAAACAGAAACTTCGTGAAAAAGATGATAATCTAGCTTTGAAATTTGTTGAAATCTTTAGGGAATTACATTTATAGCTCAGTTTCGTGGATTTCTTTATACATATGCCGATTTATGCTTCTATTGTTTAAAAGTTTCCTTAATAACCTAAGAAAAATTGTTTTTGACTAGGCTAATAATACACCGGTGTAATGAGACATTGTCGGCAGTTATCCTAAAAAAAGTTACCGGAAAAAACTTAGAGACCCCATAGCAAGTTTCTTATTTCCATGTGATTTTCCAAGAGATAGTTGAATATGCTTAGCCTTGGGCGATCTTGGTGCAAGCATCTAACTTGATGCCTCTTTCCATATGGAAGAAGCTCTCACTCCCCGAACTTACTCCTACTCGAATGATTCTTGAACTTGCAGACCGATCGACTACTAGTCCATCTGGTATTGCTGAAGATGTCTTTGTAAAAGTAGAAAAGTTCCATTTTCCGGCTGACTTCATAGTCGTTGATTATGTTGTTGATCCTCGAGTTCCCTTAGTTCTGGGATGACCTTTTTGGACGGATGTTTGATGTTTTGGTGATGAATTAAACTCTCGACGTTGATGATGAAGCCTTAACCTTTAAAGTTGGTCAAATTTCAAGATACTCCTACAATGATGCTGAATCGGTTAATCGAATAGATGTCATCGACGTTTCATGTGAGGAGTATGCTCGAGAAGTTCTCGGATTTTTAGATAGTTCTAGGAGTGGCAATCCCACTCCGTCTTTAGATCTGATCCTGTCTACTTCTTTCCTCTCTCTCACTCCTTTTGAGGGAGGTGACATCCTTTTGGAAGAAATCGAAGCATGTCTTACAAATGATTCAATTCCACCGGGAATTGATGATGCCGACTTTGATCCAGAGGGAGACCTTCTTCTACTCGTGAAGTTATTAAATGATGATCCATCATCTCCTCTCCCTCCGAAAGAACTTAATTTTGAGGAACTTAAAATGATAAAATCTTTTATTGATGATCCTCCGGAGCTTGAGCTCAAGGATTTACCGTCTCATCTTAAATACGCGTTTTTAGAAGGAACCGATAAAATACCCGTCATAATTTTTAAAGAATTAAAAGATGAAGAAAAGGCTGCCCTTTTAAAGGTTCTTAAGTTACACAAACGGGCCATCGCATGGAAAATCTCTGACATTAAGGGAATCGACCCTTAATTTTATACTCACAAACTATTAATGGAGGATGACTTCAAACCGGCGGTCCAACATCAAAGAAGGGTGAATCCGAAAATTCATGAGGTTATCAAAAAGGAAGTTATCAAACTCCTTGATGCCAGATTGATTTACCCTATCTCCGATAGTCCATGGGTGAGTCCCGTTCATTGTGTGCCTAAAAGGGTGGTATGACCGTAGTTGAAAACGAAGATAATGAGTTGATTCCTACAAGGCTAGTTACCAGATGGCGTGTTTGTATAGATTACCGAAAGCTTAATGATGCGACTCGTAAAGACCATTTCTCATTGCCGTTTATGGACCAAATGCTTGAAAGACTCACAGGGAATGAATACTATTGCTTTTTAGATGGTTTCTCGAGATATTTTCAAATTCCTATAGACCCGCAAGACCAAGAGAAGACCACCTTCACTTGCCCTTATCGGACGTTCGCCTAGCGACGTATGCCTTTCGGTTTATGTAATGCTTTGGGCACGTTCCAAAGATGCATGATGGCCATTTTCTAAGACATGATCGAGGAAACAATGGAGGTCTTCATGGATGATTTCTCGGTCTTCGGGAATTCTTTCTCATCATGCCTCTCCAATTTAGACAAAATGCTAAAATGGTGCGAAGATACCAACTTAGTTCTAAATTGGGAGAAGTGCCATTTCATGGTTAAAGAGGGCATTGTCCTTAGCCACAAAATTTCTAAGTCCGGGATTGAGGTCGACAGAGCTAAATTTGATGTTATAGCTAAACTCCCTCATCTGACTTCTGTCAAAGGTGTTCAAAGTTTTTTAGGTCACGCCGGGTTCTATCGTCGATTTATTCAAGATTTTTCTAAAATCGCCCGGCCGATGACCCATCTTCTTGAAAAAGAAACCCCGTTTATTTTCTCGAAAGAATGTATTGAAGCGTTTAATATACTTAAGAAGAAGTTAACCGAAGCCCCGATTTTAGTTGCCCCCGATTGGGACCTACCATTTGAAATTATGTGCGACGCTAGTGATTATGCGGTAGGTGCAGTCTTGGGGCAACGAAAGACCAAAAATTTTCAGCCTATACACTATGCAAGTAAGACCATGACGGATGCTCAAGCACATTACACTACTACGGAAAAAGAGTTATTAGCCGTGGTGTATGCTTTCGAGAAATTTCGGCCTTACTTAGTCTTATCAAAGACCATAGTGTATACGGACCACTCGGCTCTCAAGTATTTTCTTGCTAAACAAGATGCTAAGCCGAGATTGCTCCGGTGGATTCTCCTCCTCTAAGAATTTGATGTCAATATTCGTGATAAAAAAGGAGCGGAAAATCTCATGGCCGACCACTTATCGAGATTAGAAAATCCTCATCAAGGTGATCTTGAGAAAAAGGAAATTAATGAAACATTTCCTCTCGAGACCCTTGGAATGATATCTTTTCATGGTGATTCTAGTACCCAATGGTTTGTCGACATTGCAAATTACCATGCGGGGAATTTTGTAGTAAAAGGGATGTCGTCCCAACAAAAGAAAGTTTTCTTTAAGGATGTTAGGCATTATTTTTGGGACGACCCCTACTTGTTTAGGATTGGTGCGGATCAAGTGATTAGACGATGGGTTTAGGGCCAAGAAGTCATTAATATCCTCACTGCTTGCCATAATAGACCCACCGGGGGACTTCATGGTGCGAATTACACCGCTAAAAAGTCTTTGATTCCGGTTTCTATTGGCCAACGATTTACCGCGATGCCCACGACATGGTAAAGTCATGTGACTCATGTCAACGTCAAGGCAAAATCTCGCAAAAAGACGAAATGCCTCAAAATGCAATTCAAGTATGCAAGATCTTTGACGTGTGGGTCATCGATTTTATAGGCCTGTTCCCGTCTTCTCGAGGGAAAAATTACATTCCCGTAGTCGTTGACTATTTGTCTAAATGGGTTGAAGCAAAAGCGCTCCCCACTAATGATGCTCGAGTTGTCGTTAAAATTTTAAAATCTCTCTTCGTCCAATTTAGAACTCCTCGTGCTATAATTAGTGATCGCGGTACCCATTTTTGCAATGACCAATTTGCAAAGGTCATGCTTGAGTATGGAGTTACCCACTGTCTTTCAACCGCGTATCATCCACAAACAAGTGAACAATTGGAGGTTTCAAATCGTGGTTGGAAACGTATCTTAGAAAGGACCATAGGTGAAAATCGTGCTTCATGGTCCGATAAGTTAGATGATGCTTTATGGGCCTTCCGTACAACTTTCAAAACACCCATCGGGTGCACTCCTTATAAGCTAGTGTACGGAAATGCGTGTCATCTTCCAATCGAGCTTGAACACAATGCCTATTGGGCCTTGAAACATTGCAATTTTGATCTCAAGACTGCGAGTGATCACCGGAAAGTTCAAATGAATGAATTAAATGAACTCCAGGATCAAGCCTACGAGAACTCTTTAATCTACTAAGAGAAAACGAAGAAGATTCATGACTCCAATATTAAGAACCGCGTTTTCAACGTTGGTGATCGAGTTCTTCTCTTCAATTCTCGATTAAAAATTTTCTCGGGCAAGCTCAAAACCCGTTGGACCGGACCGTTCACCGTTGCTCAAGTTTTCCCTTATGGTATCGTCGAGTTATCTCAAACCGACGAACCAAAGTTTAAGGTGAATGGTCATAGACTCAAACATTATTGTGGAGGGGACATACCACCGATGGTTGTCCCGAATCTCTAAACTTTCCCCACGGACCACTAAATTCGGGGTCGAGTCAGGCTCGTGACTCAGTTAACAAAAACAAGCACTTCGTGGGTGGCAACCCATGCTTATCCTTAGTAATAGTATATTAGTATAATAATTATGAATAAGTGTGACGTGAGGAGGCTCGCCTCTTCCTTTCTCGTGTTTTATGTTTTGTGTTTTATGTCCAGGATTGCCCCAGATTATGAAGACTCTCGTGCTCGAGGTTTTGTCCATCGTTCACTCGATCTTCAATCCTTAGCATGCTTATTTATGGGAATCCGATATCCTAGATCTTATTGATTCACGTTTATCTATTAGCATAATTAATAAACGGCTTTAGATTTGCGTAGAGACCCCTTAATACTTAGAATATGCCTTGAAATTAGTATGGGGGTGACAGTCTCACATTGAGGACAATGTGTAGTTCTAGTATGGGGGGATCTTTCGATTTGATCTTACTTGCATTTGCCTTGTCTTCACGTAATCCAATTTTTCCACCAAAAATAGCAAAAATATGCCAAAATTAATTTTTTTTTCAAAAATAGAATAAGTGTTTTGACACGAATTGTTGTATTTTTAAGTAAAAATTTTGAATTGATCGAGCATGTTGCGCTCTAGCTTGCCCCTTAACTTATATAAATTTAAGCTTTTGCTAGTCTTTTATACAAGAGTTTGCAAATTCTAGCTTGAAAAAGCTTGTTTTATTAGACTAAGCATTCGCGGATCTTTTTATTAAAGATTTTAAATTTGCGAAGAACGAGAAATGATAGAGTTGAATATAAGTTAGATGCTAAATATGGAGTAGTTGGTTCTATTTAAGGCTCATAGAGGTTAATTGTGGCTTTTTGCTCCCATCAGCTTAATAAACGTTATATTATTGTTAAATAAATAAAGTTGCTTTGGTTTTTGCGATTCTTAGTTTAAGTTACTTCGTAGAGATTCCTTCTGGTGAAAGTAAGGTACACATCGAGGTTTTGTCAGTGTTGTGGGGAAATAGGCTATCGATTCTTGACGGCTCGCTACCGTTGTCTAGGTAGTTAAAAGACCACATGACTTGAAATTTGGCTAATAATAATAATATAATAAACCGAAGCCAAAATAAGACTTCTGGATCATGGTCGGCTCGCATACCGATGTGACAATCGTTTAAAGGGTGAAGGTAATAATAATAATAATAATAACTGTGGGCTGATAAAGGTTTACTGTCTCTGGTCGGTTCGATGCCGATGTGGCAGTCTTCAAAAGAAGGCCCATAGTAAGAATAATAAAACCAAGACTGATAAAAGTTTGTTGCATCTGGTTGGTTCGCTCCCGATGTTGCAGCCTTCAAAAAGGTCGAGGAAATTACCGAGGTCGAAATAAGACTACTGGCTCTTGTCGGTTAGGACACCCGATGTGTCAGTTGTTTAAAGGACCGAGGTTTAATAGTGTTGCAATAATAATAATAATAATAATAATAATAATAATAATAATAATAATAATAATAATAATAATAATAATAATAATAATAAAGCCAAATTTGGGTTAATTAATTGTTGCTATAATATATAATAATTTAGCCAATTTTGACTTCTGGGGTTTCCTAAATAAAGCTTTCGTCTCTGGACTCGTAGTTCAGTTGTTTCGGATGAAATAAAAAGGATAACCCCTAAATCATGCGATTTATTTGAACCTTATTGTGGAACTTATTTTCTTAGCATATCGTCTTCTTTAGGGAAATGATTCAAAATCCTAATTATGGTCTAAACCGGGTTTACTTTATTGAAATAAGGACTTAATTTATTTGTCACCAATAATAATAATAATAAATTCTTTAGAGGTTTTCATGGAATAGGGTCAGCAGAAAAGTAGCTATGCATACCACAATTTGCATTTTTTATGTGTGTTAGCATCTTAACTTTGTATCTTATAATGATTTTGTTTTTAAGCTTGGTTTGGGCGGGTTGATGTGAAAAAATCGGAAGGACGATGAATTATCTTTTTTAGTGTTATAAGAAATTATTTTTTAATATATCTATATATTTATTTATCTTTTATTTTTTATATATTTATTTTATATTATAATTAAAAAGTTATAATTTAAATTTGAAGTCAACATCCCGTCACTTGAGAAAAATAAAAAATATAAAAAGAAATGGTAAAATCGGGCGTTTCAAAACTATTGATTTCTTAATTCCCTTAGATGAGCACTTTGCTACTTTTCAAGGTGATTTGTTTAGGGGGATTGAAATTTTTGGTTTTAAGCGTGTATTTATATCATTGCGTGAGGACACAGCAATAGTTTAGTATGAGGGATTTTGGTATGTGCTTAAATACACATACCTTTTACCTAATAAAACGAGCTAAAAAGACCAATAATGACCAAAAACAGCATAAAAATACATTGTATTCGTTTGTTTTGTAATTGTTGTCTTTCAGGTTTCGGATATTAAATTTAAGGTCATAAAACGAAAACACAAAACCGAGCCACGGGATGGAAACGAGCAGCGGTGAAAACTGAAGACGAAGCGTATTCATTATTAATGGGGCCAACCCGTACCCACTCATTGGGCTAGCTGTCAAGCCCATTTAAGATTAATCTATAAATTATAAGACTTTAAGCTTTTGAGCCTTTTTTCAAAAAACCCCAAATCCATTAATCCAAAACCTGTCCTGGCCCAATCAAAATAAGTCAAAGCCCATACCAATTAGTCCTTATCCAGTCAAAGAAGTAAACCCCGCCACTTTTTATTGTTTATCATCATCCCGTTTTCACTCAACGATTACACAGGGTAAATCAAATCCATTCCCCACACGCTCCATTACTTCTAGAAGGATTACCTCACTTCTGACACCATTTTAGCCACGCTGGCAATCCTAAAGGACGTGATTAGTTGAAGATGCGTAGAAGTAATCCAAGGGTGTAGATTGATGATTTGATGAGGCGGTTTGGAATCAAGGGACGAGATTGAAGCTCAAGGAGGCTCCTACCCTTCTGGATCCTTCCTCTCATAGCTATAAATAGAGGCCTCCTCACATAGCTTTAAACGTCTAGCTTAGTAGTAGCTTATTAGTAGCTTATTAGTAGCTTAATTTGTAAACTTTTGCTTATGTCTTTATTAATGTACTTTCTTTTTTCAAGCTTAGTAAAACTTTATTATTAATAAAAGTGAGGTTTTCAGATAAATTTGTTCTTTATTTTTGTTTTACTTTTATGGAATTATTGGGTTTAAATGTGTTTAGTTATAAGCTATTTAAGCTTAATATAGCTCTCTACTTTCTATTATGCTAGCTTTATTGCAGATAAGCTTGGTTTTAGCTTAAATTGATTAAGCTTATCACTTAAATCTCTCAAAAAGTCATTAAAAGCTAAATGGATGATAAGCCAGACCTGGATGGGCTTATGGGTTATTACCAGCTTATCTCTGATAAGCTAGACCTAGTTGTTAAGCTCTTTTGAGCATTTTTGATCCCTAATTGAGCTGGGATTAAGGTACTCTCTCTTTTACCTCATTTATAGCTTATTACTAATTGCATATTATAGATCTGCTTATAGTAGCTTATTTATGCTTATTATCTATTTGTCTGACTTATTCTATCTTATTTGTACTTGTAATTGTTAGATCTAATAGTTTTATAGCTTATAATCTAGTTTAATTGTCATTAGTTAAATTTAGTCTTAAAACTGTCTTGAACAACCAATAAGCTCAGCTTATTGGTTATTGCTTATTTGTCAGAATATTTTGCTTAAAAGTAATCTAATAAGTCTATTATTAAACTTCTTTCAATAATTTTGTGAGTTTAGAAGTCTACATCAGTTTTAAATAAGCTTTTATAAAATTTAAAGGGGTGTTTGGGTTAAGGCTTCAAAATGGGTCAAAATTAGGAATAATCTATTTTTAGGTCTCAAATCAGTTTTAACAAGCTCAAATAAGTTCTTAAAGGTAGTTTTAATAAGTTAGGATTAAGTTTTATTTAGCTTTAAGGTTTGATTAACAAAATTTCTTGTCTGCTAGTGTCAATAGGTGTTCAAACAGCTTATGAGTTAATTACCTTAAAAATGTATTTAAGGTTAGGTTTTTGTGCTCCATTTTGAGTTTCTAGTGCATCAATACAAAGCTCCTTTGAGTCAATAAACTTAGGAAAAACCTTTAGAGTGTTTTGATAAAAAAACAGTCTAAAGAGTGTTAAGTTTTCAAATGTCAGTTTTTGCAGATCTTTTAAGGTCATATACTTAGCTTAATTTTTGTTAGTTGTCATTGATATTAGCTTATTGGAGTCTTAAGTCAATCTGTTTTGAGTTTTTAAGCTGTCAAAATCACTTTTGAGTCCTAAAACTAGTTTCAAAGTAGTCAATAATTTTCAAAAAGCCAAAAATATTAGCTTAGTCTGCCATTTTCATTTAATCTTTTCTTGCTTATTTTCTTAACCATTTTACTTAATTTCTTCTTATTTAAGTCATTTAAGTTTAAAACTTAATATGTTTTTGCTTTTCAGCTTATTGCAAATGCTTATTAGTCCTTAAACTTTAGCTCAAAGTTTGTTAAAATCCTTTAAGTGATGATTTAGAGTTTTTAGCTGTCAAGTACCTTTTTAGTGCTTTATAGCATTATTCTGTTTGTTTATTATTAGTTTGAAATTGCTTATTAGGGTGTAGGAGTTGCTCTGGTTAACATAGCATTTTACAGCTTACAAATTAGTTTAGAAAATATTCTTTTATAAAACTTGCTTATTTTACCTTATCGTTTACTGTTTTAAAAGAAAATTTTCAAAAATAAAAAGAAAGTACCAGGACCTCGAACCTGCGACCTTCCCATCTCACACACACAGCCGTAACCACTCACTGCGCCCTTAGTCTTTTTCAATAAGGAACCTTGGCCAGTTTTTCTTTTATAGTTTATTTGCCTATCATGCTTATAAGCTTATTTAGCTGATTAGCAGCTTGTTACAAGTGCTTATTGGATTTTACTATTGACCATCATCACAGTAATAGCCTAAAGTCTATTTTAGAAAATTTCTAGAATTTTTTATTTTTATAATAAATTTTTAGTCAGCACAATTTAAAAATAATTTTCTATATTAACATTAGTTTTTACTATGGTTTAAAAATAAAAAAAAAAATCAAAAAAATATATAAATGTTTTAAAAAAAAAATATAAGTGCCTTTAAATTTTAAAAGTTTCGCATATTTGACTTTTTCGTGTTAAAAAAAGCTTAAATACAGTAAGGTACGTCCGGCAATTGTAGGATTCCTTTTTAACTTTTCGTGCATCATCTTTAATCGCGTTTAATGTATGCTTGGCCTTTATTTGCTATTCGCATAGTAAAATTAAAATCCAAGATCATATGTTCGATAAATCAAATCACAGCGATCACTAACATGCAACCGATTCTCATTCACTCTTCGTCGGGATCGAACTCGGAAGATTGGTTCATCATTTTTCCTAAAGTGATTTTCATTTCTAACGAGGAATGACTACTCTCATATTTGGTATTTGGTATTTTAGTTATATATAAATACACTATAAAATTGAGCGAATCACTCATCAAAAAATACACATATTTCAAAATCTAGATTACCCATTTTTAATGATACATTTTCCATTCCTGTGATTTCCTCCTTTGGGTTACCCTCCTAAAAGCAACATGTCCTTCATCCTATCTCTTCATAGTTTTAAGATAGGCATGTTCACTATCATGTGCCTGTGAGCATACACTATCAATCACACCTTGATCCAATAAATCCATTTGTGGATTGGCCCTCTAAGTCAAAATTTAACGATAATAAAGCCTAGTGCATAATTAGGGCCGTTCTCATCCTGAATACACTCCAGTCATATCCACTAAGATCATCACAAGACACCAAAGAAGCCGTGAAGTAGATATTTCCACAGAGCATACACTCCTTCTTGAGCTTCCTTGTTCTTGTTGTCTTGAATTCTTGGAGCTCTGCAATCTCCATCAAAAAATGTCCCGTTCTTGTTGGCAGTTGTAGCACTCTACTTTAGACTTAACAAAACCCAATAGTCTCATTACCATTAACATAGAGCTTCCTTCCTGTATCCTTCAAAAAACCTTCTTGCCCTCATAGTCAACATGGCCATTTTCCAACTCTTCCATGCCATTTGAAATGTATTAGTTTGCAAGTCCTCATGTACAAGTATGAGGGACTATTTGGTTTGACTAGCAAAATGCTCAAATAACAAACAATCACTCAAGTTATCAATATTTGTAGAATTAGCAGCATTAACTTGAGTGCTAGCAGTAGAAACTCCATGAGCAGTATTAACTGCTTCATTAGTACTGCTAGTGTTGTTATTCGAAGAGGACACAAAAGCCATGTCATGTGTGCTTGAACTTGAGCTAGACATCCCTTTAACTTCTGGTTCATACACCTTGAGGTTGTTGTAGAGATCATCCATGCTCATTGTATTCAAATCAGCTTTATTCCTCCACATAACAACATGTGTGTTCCAATCATGTGACAAACTTCTTAATAACTTCTGATTAACGTCTTCTTGTAAAAGCTTTTCATCCAAAAGCTCCAACTGACTCAAAAGCTTTTGAAGCCTATCAAAAGTTTGATCAAGCATCTCTAAGCTTGGAGCAGTGAAGTTTTCATATTGCTGCTTTAAGAGATTCCTTTGAGTCTTTTTAGTAGCTGCATTCCTACCAAATCTCTTTTCTACCGCTTCTAGCAACTTTTTAGCATCCTTTATAGAGTTAAACTTTAACTGATGTTCATTGAAAATGCCCATCATTAAAGTACTTCTAGCTTTCACATCTAATCTTCTCTAAGCCTTTTCTTCAGCAGTAGTAATAGGCATCTTTGTCATAACTCCTTCCACAATTGTTGTTTTTGGCAAGGTTGCACCATTCTCTATGACTTCCCACAGTGCATAGTCTGTCATCTGGATATATTGTTCAATCCTCATCCTCCAGATCTCATACTCACCAGGTTTGAGCATGGGAACTTTGGATGTAGCCATCATGTGTGCAGAATCTTGATCCATATCTTTTAGCAAAAGATCTTGTGTATAAAAACAAGTTCTTCTTATTCAAAGCTTTTCAACAAGCTCTGATAATTTTCAAAGATCTTGGTGGAACTGCCTTATAATTTTCATAGCCTAAACCTTTCTTGCAATTGTCAACTATCTGACTCTCTATGAGCTTGTTTAAACTTTTAGATGCATGATCAAATTTATCTACATTAAGTTGAATGCCATCTTTTTCTTTTTGAATTATTTCAAGCTTCTTCCTAAACTCTCTAATAGCTATTTCTCCTATATGAATTTCAAATTTTAAGCCCTTAATATCTTGTAAATAAATAGACTCATTTGCTTTATAAACTTCAAGTTTTTATTCCACTGACTTTAAGCATGTCTTATAACCTAGAACCATTAACTCAGATTTCTTTAAATCTTTTAATAGTTGATCATTTTGAGATTTAAGAGATTCAATAGTTTTCAAACAAGATTTTAACTAAATTGAATCATGGATAACCTCTGAGTAGAATTTGAAGTTAAGAAACGCAATTGAGTACATAATTAGGCCCTTTCCTCAACCTCATTCACTCCGTCATATCCACCAAGACCATCTCTGACACCAAAGTTGGGAAGTAGATATTTCCAAGGCCACTTCTTCTTGAGCTTCCTTGTCTCTTGTTCTCTTGATTTTCTTGGAAGCCTCTACACTACCATAGAAAAAATGTCCCTTCTGTATGTCTTGTTGTAGCAACTCTACTTTGGACTTATCCAAATCCAATAGTCTACAGTGCATTAACATTAAGCTTTACTTCCTGGTATTCTTCAAAAACGTTCTTGCCCTCATAGTCAACATGGCCATTTGCCATCTTAAATCCATCTCTTCCATGTCATCTGGATGGATTTGTTGCAATGTCCTAATGTACAAATTGAGACTATTGGCTACACTAGGCATATGAATGCTTAAATAACAGCATCACTAAAGTTATCAAATAATTTGTAGAATTAAGCAGCTTTAACTTGAGTGCTAGCAGTTGAAACTCGTTGAGCAGTATTAATGCTTCATTAGTGTTTCTAAATGTTGTCTATTTAATGGGGGACAAAATAAAGGCCATGCTTCTGTGTGCTTGAACTTGAGTAGGACATCCGTTAACTTCTCGGTTCATATACCATGAGGTTGTTTGTAGAGATCATCTATTGCTTCATTATATCCAAATAAGCTTTATTCCTCCACACAACAACATATGTGTTCCACTCAGGTGACAAACTTCTTAATAACTTCTAATTAACATCTTCTTGTGAAAGCTTTTCATCCAAAAGCTCCAACTGACTCACAAGCTTTTGAAGCCTATCAAAAGTTTGATGAAGCATCTCTGAGCTTAAAGCAGTGAAGTTTTCATATTGCTGCTTTAAGAGATTCCTTTGAGACTTTTTAGTCGCTGCATTCCCACCAAATCTCTTTTCTACCGCTTCCAGCAACTTCTTAGCATCCTTTGTAGAGTTAAACTTAAACTAATGTTCATTGGGAATGCCTATCATTAAAGTACTTCTAGCTTTCACCTCTAATCTTCTCTGAGCCTTTTCTTCAGCAGTAGTAATAGGCATCTCTGTCATAACTCCTTCCACAATTGTTGTTTTTAGCAAGGTTGTACCATTCTCTATGACTTCCCATAGTGCATAGTCTATCATCTGGATATATTGTTTAATCCTCATCCTCCAGATCTCATACTTACCAGGTTTGAACATGGGAACTTTGGATGCAGCCACCATGTATGTAGAATCTTGATCCATATCTTTTAGCAAAAGATCTTGTGTATAAAAACATGTTCTTTTTATTCAAAGCTTTTCAACAAACTCTGATACCACTTGTTGATCCCACTTCAATAGATCGAATTCCTTATGCTTGTTTAAGGTTTAGTTATATTAGATAAATCTAACACAACTATAGTAAAAGCTTTGTTTAAATGTATTAAAGATTATGCGGAATCTAATCTTTAATATTAAGAAGAATTATCAATGAAATAGTAATTCCATGAACATACAATTCACAATACAAGCTCCAATATTATTAATGATATTAATCGAATACTTCAATGTATATAGGTTACAAAGACCTTGAAGCTAAGAATTATATGACTAAGATTGAAAAATGATATCAAACTCTATGCCCTATGACCTACTTTTATACACCAAGGAGTCCTACGCGGCTTACAATACTTTCCTAAGTATATAAAATCTTTTCTAGGGAATAATTAATACATATCAAGTAAGAACCATGTTCTATAACAAACATACTAACTTACATCAGAGTACTAAAATTAATAATAGCAGTACTAACTACTTAGAATATTTCTGGAGCGAGCAGCTAGTAAATCTTTAAACAGTATTAACTTCTTAAGCGGGGTTATTTGTACTAGCAGTAGTAACTTTTCACCTAGACAACAAAAATTAAACTTTTGTACCTGCATTAGTAGTTAAACTACTTAGTATATTTTCATTGAAGTTCATGAGCAGCACTAAATCCAGCTGAGCAGCATTAACATAAACATGAGCAGCAATAATCGAAACATCATCAAGAAGACTTTTAATCCCAACACTTTGCTTGATGACATCATGAAGAATATCCAAAATGGAGTACTTGCCACAGAGAAGATAGTGTTCATTAGAAAAGAATAGAGCTCATATCATGATCAAGGCTATTAACAAGCAGCTGAAGGAAAGAAGGATGATGAGGAGCTTTGAAAAGTTTGTTGGTGAGAGACACTACAGAACTGACCTTTGGCTACTTCAACGAACAATATGACTTTGTCATATTATGTTCGTCATTATAAGGTCATTTCGTATATTATAAACTTGTGAATATGTATGATTTATTGTATGTAGACTTTTATGGTGATAATAAGGAGTGCTCGAGTACAAATTTTTCAAAGAACGTTCTTTAGTAAATTTACTACTCCTGTAAAATTCAAATTATTGTACTTATCATTGTCTTATATACCCTCATAATTTAAGGGGGAGCATTAAAATGTTCCAATAATCAGCTTGTTAATAATTGGATATTTTTTCCCTGAAACCATGAATATTTGAATCAATTGAAAATAATCTCTCATGGATTTATTGGTGCTACACGATATCCAAAATGTCAAGAGATTTGACATTTTTGATAAGGAGAGAAAATGTGATTAAAATATATGATTAAAGATGTGAATTTAACGACTTAAATGCAAGCTTCTCCCTTCATGTGCTAAATGTTTTTCGAATATTGATGCACATGTTAAGGGGGAGCAGTAAAAATGGTTTTAAGGTTGTGAATGATACGAAAAGACTGACCATTTACTTAATTATTTGGAGTTATAAGGTGGTTAAGTATAGGTATACGTTCCCATGATCCAGCCAGAACCGGAGGGATCTACCCAGGGATCGCTGCATTCCCACCAAATTTCTTTTCTACCGCTTCCAACAACTTCTTAGCATCCTTTGTAGAGTTAAACTTAAACTGATGTTCATTGGGAATGCCTATCATTAAAGTACTTCTAGCTTTCACCTCTAATCTTCTCTGAGCCTTTTCTTCAGCAGTAGTAATAGGCATCTCTGTCATAACTCCTTCCACAATTGTTGTTTTTAGCAAGGTTGTACCATTCTCTATGACTTCCCACAGTGCACAGTCTATCATCTGGATATATTGTTTAATCCTCATCCTCCAGATCTCATACTCACCAGGTTTGAACATGGGAACTTTGGATGCAGCCACCATGTATGCAGAATCTTGATCCATATCTTTTAGCAAAAGATCTTGTGTATAAAAACATGTTCTTTTTATTCAAAGCTTTTCAACAAGCTCTGATACCACTTGTTGATCCCACTTCAATAGATCGAATTCCTTATGCTTGTTTAAGGTTTAGTTATATTAGATAAATCTAACACAACTATAGTAAAAGCTTTGTTTAAATGTATTAAAGATTATGCGGAATCTAATCTTTAATATTAAGAAGAATTATCAATGAAATAGTAATTCCATGAACATACAATTCAACAAACAAGCTCCAATATTATTAATGATATTAATACGAATACTCTCAAAGTATTAGGGTTACAAAGACCTTGAAGCTAAGAATTATATGACTAAGATTGAAAAATGATATCAAACTCTATGCCCTATGACCTACTTTTATACACCAAGGAGTCCTACTCGGCTTACAATACTTTCCTAAGTATATAAAATCTTTTCTAGGAATAACTAATACATATCAAGTAAGCAGTACTAACAAACAGTACTAACTTACACTAGCAGTACTAACTTAATACTAGCAGTACTAACTACTTAGAATATTTTCTTGAGCAGTAGTAACTCTTTAACAGTATTAACTTCAAGCAGTCTTTGTACTAGCAGTAGTAACTTTCACTAGCAACATTAACTTTTGTACCAGCAGTAGTAACTACTTAGTATATTTTCATTGAAGTTCATGAGCAGCACTAAATCCAGCTGAGCAGCATTAACACAAACATGAGCAGCAATAATCGAAACATCATCAAGAAGACTTTTAATCCCAACACTTCGCTTGATGACATCACGAAGAATATCCAAAATGGAGTACTTGCCACAAAGAAGATAGTGTTCATTAGAAAAGAATAGAGCTCATATCATGATCAAGGCTATTAACAAGCAGCTGAAGGAAAGAAGGATGATGAGGAGCTTTGAAAAGTTTGTTGGTGAGAGACACTACAGAACTGACCTTTGGCTACTTCAACGAACAATATGACTTTGTCATATTATGTTCGTCATTATAAGGTCATTTCGTATATTATAAACTTGTGAATATGTATATATATATGTAGTGTAGACTTAATGGTGATAATAAGGAGTGCTCGAGTACAAATTTTTTCAAGAACGTCTTAGTAAATTTAAAAAAATTCAAATTATTGTACTTATCATTGTCTTATATACCCTCATAATTTAAGGGGGAGCATTAAAATGTTCCAATAATCGGCTTGTTAATAATTGGATATTTTTTCCCTAAAACCATAAATATTTGAATCAATTGAAAATAATCTCTCATGGATTTATTGGTGCTGCACGATATCCAAAATATCAAGAGATTTGACATTTTTGATAAGGAGAGAAAATGTGATTAAAATATATGATTAAAGATGTGAATTTAACGACTCAAATGCAAGCTTCTCCCTTCATGTGCTAAACGTTTTTCGAATATTGATGCACATGTTGAGGGGGAGCAGTAAAAATGGTTTTAAGGTTGTGAATGATACCAAAAGACTGACCATTTACTTAATTATTTGGAGTTATAAGGTGGTTAAGTATAGGTATACGTTCCTATGATCCAGCCAGAACCGGAGGGATCTACCCAGGGACATTCCACTAGATAGTGTGGAAGTCCTTAGGCATGAT
This sequence comes from Tanacetum coccineum, assembly GCA_026074375.1. NCBI lineage: Eukaryota > Viridiplantae > Streptophyta > Magnoliopsida > Asterales > Asteraceae > Tanacetum > Tanacetum coccineum. The sequence goes on along the minus strand of BQNB010051499.1, from coordinate 11,478 downwards.
GTAAAAAAGGAGTAAAAGTGAGAATAAGGGAAAAGTGCCGACTGAGATGGAGCTAGTACTGGAACAAACCCAACAAGGTACTAGTTATGAAGTCTTGGTAAGCACTGAATGGGTAGAAGAATTAAAAAGAAAAGTTAAGATAAAGGGTGAAAAGAAAGAAGCCCTCCTTACACTTAGGCAGAAACCGGGTCAATACATCTGCTGTCAGAATCACAAAGATGATTGCTGACATTGAAGACTGACATCATGGACCCAGTGATGTAATGCACAACCCTCCCTAGCCACTCAGAACCTCTCAAAAGATTTCTATTTCATTTCTCACGTCGAGCCTATCTATTACCATTTATTTGTGAGACAACAAAGATCATGAACAACTTTCGAGCCTATCTATTACCATACATAAACCGGTTAAGACTCCTTGGACTTGTGGTTCTTAAGCCATGAATACCCCAACAGAACCCTGTTGATTTCTAGGTTACCCGGTTGTAATTAGCAACCTATTCAAATTTCTCAAAACCTCTCAACTACTAACAATACCGAGTAACTATGCTAAGAACCTCTTTCGGATAACAACAAGAAGAAGCATCACGAACGTTGAAGCGTGGGCTATCCAACGTAGGATTTGGATTGCATACTAATGTAGAGGAACAAGGTTATCACATACTCAAGGAACATGAGAAGAAGTGCACAACACATGACTTGGAGCTAGGAACAGTGATATTTGTATACATGGTCTTGAGACACTAATTATATGGTACAAAGGGTATGATAATTACTGACCATGAGATTCTCCAACACCTACTTGACTAGAAAATGCTCGTTATGAGATAATGAAGATGAATGGATCTACTAAGAAACCCCAAAATTAAGCCAATTCTTCAAAAACATTGGGCTTTTTAACAATTTATAACTTAATCTCAAGACAGTTCTTGTTTGATGAGTTGCGAGATTAAGTTAGACTCAAATAGTTACTTAACTTAAGGTTTCTGATGAAATCGCTCGAGGACAGGAAATACTTGAATGACGTAAATTGGAATTAAACTTGTTGAAGTTTGATACTTAACAAAAGAGCTTGAATCCTGAGAACTAGCGATCTAAAGGAAGTTATCATGAAGGCAATCCATAGATGTAGGTTTTGATTTTTCCAGCGATAAGATGTACAAGAATACAAGGTGATACTATCGGTGGTCAAGAATGTAGAAGGATATCGCCATGTATGATGGAACATGCTTGACTTGCTCGAAAGTCAGGGCCCAATACCTTAAACTGTCCAAATCAATGCAATAACACAAAATTTCCTATAGGAACTAAGAACACACGTACGAAGATTTAATGACCAAATAGTCTCGAGCTGTAAGAAGAACATGACTTGATGGAAGTAGTAATGGATTAACTAATGACATCAGCGCATTTCAATCTTGTTCAGGAAATTTAATGCTCATATACATCAGTTCAAATAGGATTAGTCACCTCACGTCACGATGTTGGTACACACTTCTAGACTAATTAGGTGAACAATTGAATTGATCACTGCCTACCGACCTCAAGACAAATGAACAGAGTGAGTGAAAATTTAGACCTTAGAAAATGTGCTTTTGGCATGTGTGACTCAGTTTAACGTAGGTTGGGACACTTGTTTAGCATAGTTAAGTTTTTTTATAACATCCTTTACTCATAGCATAGAAAGACTCAAGGTCTATCCTCTAATATTCTATGCTAAATTATCTGATTTCCTTGGTCAAATTGTGTGTTAATAACCATAAATGTAAGAATGTGAGAATGGATGGCTGGTAAAACTATTTGTAGAACTATAGAGGAGGGGGGGTGAATACGGTTATCTTGACTTCTTTGAAGTTTCTAAAACTTCAATTCACAAATAACAAAGTGGTATAAAGACTATTTGAAGGTGAAGATAATAAGTAGATAAAGATAGAGAGAGAGAGAGACCACGACATATACTAGTTCACGATGGGGGGTTTATACCATCCGTACGTCCAGTTGCGAATCCACGACACTTATACTATTACTCTAGTATAATCCTTATGGCAGAATACAACCCGTATTACAACTTCACTCCACCGATATGCACTAAGATCGGAGATCACAAAAAAGAGCTACCTCCTATGGTATTCCGCCCTCGGAATCCACCCCTAAGAACCCATGATTCAACTTAACCTCTAGGTTTACTAAGATCGACTAGGACCACTAAGAACTTCCCCTAGGAAGCTTACCAGACCCCAACTAGATCCCTAACAATCTAGGCTTGATTACTAAGATACAAGAATTCCCTTACACCCAAATTGAATATAAAAGTAAATTAAGAATCAATCCCTAACCTAGCCTAAAGACTCGATTCTAATAGAAAGGGTATGAGAAAAAAGCCCTCAACTAATAACACATAATTGTGGATTAATTACTTGTGTGTGTCTCTTGTGGAGATGTGTTCTTCAATAGATGATAGAAGAGAATTAGAAGAAGATTTGATAAAAATGTTTGTGAAGTAATTTAGAAGAAGTATTGGATAAATAGTATGTTTGAGTATTCATCACATGTAAATGGTTTAGTTGGAAACTAACCATGATTAAGTAGATGAGTTTCCATTGTTAGGATAGAAAGGAATATGCCAAAAAGATTATTCTCAACTTTGTGAGTAAGTGTGGATGTGGATGATTTGAAATTCAAATTCAAATAATAGACATGTGTGATAAAGAGAAGGATAGGATGAGTTGGCATGATGTGATGTTTTGGAGCCTAATAATCCAAATTCAAATTTGAAATCTAATTCAACATGTAGGATAAGGATAAGGATTTGTTAGTAATAGGTTGGATATGATGTGATGGTTTGGGGCCTAAAGATCACATTTAAACTTGAATGGTTAAGATGAGAGGATGAGGTGGCAAAGTGTATAATATAAGTTTGGTGATGTTGTAGGATTTAAATTCAAGCTTTAGAGGATAGGAGAAGTGTGTAGAGAAAGCTTTGAGTGTATATGTGTGTAGCTTGAATTCATAAGTGAGTTGTGTAAGTGTAAAAGTAAAGAAGATAATGAATAGGAAGTGCATGTGGTGGAGATTCTTTTGATGTGATGGAAAAGAGCCTATGTTGGAATGTTGGGGGACAACAATTACAACAGGTATAATGTGTAAGGGAATATTATTTGTCATGTGAATGATAAGCTTGGAAAAGGTTTACGTAGGAAAAGTTTATGCTTGGAGATGGTATAGGAGATGAAGAAGATAATAATCAAAGGATTGATTATGGGTTAATAATCGCATTGCCATAAGAGAGAAAAGAGATGGGGACATGTGATTATTAGATGGTTTAGGAAAGGAATGTTTAGATTGTGTGGAAGGTATAATCATTTGATAGGTAGAAGGGATTAACAAATGATTAGGTGGATGTTTAGAAGAGAATGAATTGTGCAGAGGACATGTGAGGAATACATGTGTGAGTTTGTAAATCATTTATAAGTAAGGAGGTAAGAAAACTCAAAGTATGATTAACCTCTAAATACCACAAACTTAAATAGTCACTTGGACTTAATCTATGATAATAAATAACGGATTTGATCACTAATCATCTTGATGAAAACAAGCTAAGTGCTTTGCATCTCAAGTAAAGCATATCCCATAACGGGAAAGGATGGATTTACACAAAATGACCTTTGACTTGGTTTGACCAATGAGGGAGTAAAGCCTATTACGTGATTATAAACAACGTAAATCTGGATTAAGGTCAAATAAATACTTTCATTTGATGGTATGTTGAAAGTATGTTCATACTAGGTTTAGATAGAAGTTTCAGCCTTGGCTAGAGGCGTTTGATAAAAGAGTTGAGTTGGCGTTCTTTGAAAAATGGGAGGATTCATTTTTGCTCATATTTAAGTCTAGACCTCATTTATAGTGTTCCCAAATGCTCAAATATCATGCATATACCTTTATTGAAGTTTCTACATGTATCGGGTAAGAGGAAAGCCGACTTTGTAAAATTCGAGAAAATCTAAGCCGTTAGTGGCGCTGGCCATGTGCTCACGCGCGACTAGCGCGCTATAATCACAATTCTAGTTTTCGGACTTTGGTCGTCGTTTGTTATTTTAAGTGTTGCGAACAATCATTTGTCATCATTAAAACATAAAGGAGATCCTAGTCAATGTCGCACCAACAATCTCCCCCTTTTTGATGATGAAAAATAAAATCTCAAAAGCAAATTATAATTACAAGCATAGCTAAGATAAAGAACGCTGTTGATATAGCTTGTGTCTTGATCTTGGCCTTGTAATTTGGTGAAGCTTAAACTTGGTCTTCATTGAGCTTTATTAGCTTATCTTCTCCCATAAGCTCTAGCTCTTTGCTTTCCTTCTCCCCCATTTGTCAAATCAAAAAGGTGGGATCTTGGTCTTTAGCTTGAAGGTTGATATCTTTGTTAAGGTAGAGAGTAGATATCTTGATACATGCTCCCTCTTGTTCTAAAGCGGGGATCCAGGTCAAGAGCATTACCTTCAAGGTGTTCTTGGCTATGACTAGCAAGGTGTTCTTGGCTATGACTAGCATCAAACAAACACAACACAACACAAGCAACAAACATATACACATGTTTAAGTCCAACATGGGTTAACTTACCATTTGGAAACTTAGAAACATGGATGAGTACAAACCTAGATTATTGTGACTTTGTACATTGTTGCATATATTCATATACATATTTTAGCATTTTATATGTATAATTATCATGACTTTGATTACTTTTTGTTGAGCATTATTTGAAAATTATGTCATTTTTTCATCCCAACATGAAGCATTAATAAGCAATTAAGAAAGCATTCAAGCATTTTATTTTACATAAAATATGCAACACACAACATAAATTTTACATAATCTAACATCAAGCTATTCTAGGCATTCTAAAGTCCTACACTACTTTATTCTTTCTAAGCTTGAGTTCTTCTAAAGGGATTATTTCTAGGTTTCTAATCTTCTTTAATTCATTCTTCATTATTGTCTTGAAGAAACACCCTAGCAATATCCTCAACGACCGTGGTTAAAACCTTGATATCATTGTTAATGGATACACTAATCTCTCTTATTTCCTTGCTAAGAGAATATATGTTTTCCTCCATCATGTGTTGAACTTAACAACACACGCATTCATCAATATGAATGTCCTGAGAGGGTTCCTCAAGCTTGTGAAAATCTTAACCCATATAGGGTCCCCCACTATGCATAACTTATGAAATGTTCTACAAACATCTATGTTGCTACTCCTAAGTTCATTCCAAGGGTACTCCTCTTCTTCTTCCGAAGTTATTATTCTTCTACAGGTGTTATTATGAAATGAAGATCCTTCAAACTCACTCATCTTTCTTGCTTTTGTTCCTAACATTGCCAAAATTTTCTAGAGGATTTTTGTTATGTTTCATAAACTTTTTCTAGTTGATTTAAATAGCCAAAGATTAAGTGGCGAGGTGTGATCTTGTGAAAGGTTAGGGTACTAAAGATGCTTGACATAAAGCTTATACACTAAGTGCTTTTGATTCTTGAGTTGATAGTGTTGAAGAGCTAATGATGCTTTGTTGAATCTTATGATTTAGTTTGAATTTATTTTAGTTGAGATTGGATGACTAAGTTACACAAATTAGTTCCAACAACTATGCATGCATGCACCAAGATTTGTCAAGCCATGCATGATACTTCCATTATAGTTGGTTGTATAGAGATCCTTAATCACCATTTTAGATTTTCAGAATTGATAACTTTACTTTCATTGCGTTATAAAGAAATTATTAAGGATCTCGGATGAGTGGTCTAAGTTATCAAACCTACTTCGATGTGCATTTTAATCCCTTTTGGATATTTTACACATGTTGGACACATTTACCATTATACAAGAGCAAAGAGTTGCTAAGTATAATATCTCAGAATTATTGTCGATGTGTTGTGTCAACATTGATAATTTTTAACTACCATAGTTTATGGTAAGTTAAGTCTATAGTTTCTCGGACAAGAAGAATATATTATCATTTATTATTTGTGTATTTTAGTATGTTATGCAATACCATACCAAATTCAATTTCAAAATAATTATCTTTAACTACGTAAGTAGTTTGTATGTTTAAATAAAGTTCTTTTATTTTTTTCTCTATCCTAATACACATAGCATGCACTCAACACATAAGATGAACAAGTTGAAACAAATACAATATCTTCATCACAAGGGTGAGTTGCGATCCAAGGTGATATTGTCAATAAATTTGTCTATTTAATCTTTTATGTCTACCATGGGGAATAGAGCCTGCAGTATTGTGAGTAAGTCGATTTTACACATGTAAATATATGAGGCTATGATTACCACAATATTGACAGGATGCAGATCAAATTTCTTATTCATAGCATATAGGTTTGACATGTAGAAACCAAGATAATGTCAATGGTATGTGCTTAAATACACATACCTTTTACCTAATAAAACGAGCTAAAAAGACCAATAATGACTAACAATACATGAAAAATGCATTGTATAGGTGTGTTTTAGTCAATTATGTCTTGCAAGTAATGGATATTCAACAAAAGGACAAAAACGAAGCAAAAAGAACAAAACTAGGAACAAGATTGGAATGAGCGTGAAAAATCAAAGCCGAAGGCGTATCCATCCTAAATTGGCCAACCCGCACCCATTTCTTGGGCCGGGTCAACCCATATCTACCCTAAACTTAAATCTATTAAAACCTAATATTACAAATCTTAATTCCAGCCTAAATTCCATGTCCAAGCCCAAAACAAATACACTGGCCCAATCCCTTATATGAGTCAAACCAACATATGGACAGGTCAAAGTCAAAATTACAATTTACTTTCCCTCCTAATTTCATTCTTCACACACAGATTCATGAACACACGTTAAAAATCATTTCCACCAAATTCACCACTTGCTTGACCCCTTCTAGAAGAACACACAGAATGCGTGTGTGTGTCACTTCAATACACGCTAGAAATCCTAAGGATTATGATTGGTTGATGTGACGTGGTGATCAAATCAAGGGCTCAGATCATTGGATTTGTGGCGGTTTGGAATGGAAGGCCAGGATGAAGAGCTCTCAAGCCTCTCACACAACAAACACAAGAAGCACACCTAAGCCCCTTGGCTCCTCTATAAATAGATTAGGAATTCTATTGTAAAAATGATTAGTTTTAGGAGTAGTGTAGATTTACTGTTTTATTAACAGCTTATTTTACAGCTTATTTCACTTTTATTGTATTTCCTTTTCAAAGAAATGTAACTCATCAAGTTTTAATGAAATTTAGTTTTGCTTAAATGTTACTGCAATAAGCTCTTATAACCTGTATTTCTCAGATAAGCTTTCTCAAAAGCTTATCTAAGCTTTACTGTTTCATTAATCCACTCTTAAATCACCTCAGCTTAACTTAGAAGATAAGCCAAACCTGCATGGGCTTATATGACCATACTAGCTTGTTCTAAACAAGCTGGAGCTTGTTGAATAGCTCTAAGAGCATGTTTTGATCCTTATTTGAGCTAGTATCAAGGTACTTCTTCTTTTTTCTCTTTAAGCTTCATTTCTATTTTACTTATTACTGCTTATTTGTGCTATTTGCTTGCTTATTAGTGCTTATTAAGTTTTAATTTAGCTTAATGTGCTTAGTTTATAGTTTAGTTTAGATTTGTTCTTAGTGTTCTTAAATCTGTCATTATTTTAGTTAAAATTGCTTATTAGAGTAGCTTATTTTCTAATTCTTATTATCTTTAGTTTTTTGCTTATTTGTCTTTTATATGCCTAGCTCTTAATCTGTGTTGTTAATCTGTGGCATATTCAGATTTGTTTCAGCTTATATATAGATTTTTGAATTTTTAAAGGGTGTTTGGGAAAAGCTATTTCAGCTTGTAAAGGTATGTGTAGTGTGTTTTTGGTTAGCTAGTTAGTTTCATAAGCTCTAAATAAGTGCCTATACTAGTTTCTATAAGCTTAAAAGTAGCCTTAATAAGTTTTCTAGTGTCTTTTATCAAATGCTTAAATCTGCTAGTCCATAGGGATTTGTTACAGCTTATTTGTTTAATTTGCTTAAAATCCTATTTGAGGTGTAGTTTTTGTGAGCTAAATAAGGTGTATAAACATCAATTGGTATCTATTGTGTGTTTGAGTCTTGTGAAATGGCATTTTGATCAAAAATTTGTCAAGTAGGATTTAGCTTAATGAGACTAATGTGCAGATCAATTGAGGGTAGAATTTGGCTGAACTTTGATTGATTTCTATTGATTTTAGCTTATAGTAATCTGTTCTTCATCTGTTTTTAGGTTTTAGCGTTAAAATTTGCTTTTGAGTCTTTAAAATAAGCTGCAAATATGTCCCTTTATCTTGAAAAGCCAAAAACAAGTTGTGATCTGTCATTTTTATTCTATCTGTTTTAGCTTATTTCTTCTTCTAGTTTGCTTATTTTTATCTTATATGTGTTAAATGTGTCTAGGTCTTTAGCTGTTTTCAGGTTTTAGCTTATTCCAAAGTACTTATTAGTTCTTAATTTAGTTTAAAGTTAGTCAAAAGTTCTTTAAATCTGTTTTATAGTAATCTGTCTTAGTGTCTTTTTAAGTGCTATTTAGCTTATTTTGTTAGCTTATTTTTGATCCTTTATGCTTATTAGGTCTAGGAGTGAGTGTGTTTTAGCTTATTTAAGTTTTCTTTTTGCTTATTTAACAGTATTAGCTTATAGTCATTTAGTTAGATTTAGCAATCTGTCACCCTTTTGTGCTTATTCTAGCTTAATTCTAAATCTGGCAAAAAGTTCCTTCATAAAAGTTACTTATTTTTGTTTGTTTTATAGCAAAATTAAAAAAATGTTTTTCAAAAAGGAAGTCACAGGTTTTGAACCTGTGACCTCCCCTTAACAGCCCAACACTTTAACACACACTCTCATTACCAACTCGCCCTTGAGACTTTTCTGTTAAACCTTTGCACCCTTAATTAATTATGCAAGTTTTTCAGTTTTAGCTTTTTAGCTTATTTGCTTTTTAACAGCTTATTCGGTCTAGCTTATTTTCCCGTTTTATTTTTCTTAAGTTTTAAATAGTTAAAAGCATCTTTCTTAAATTTTTCAGATTTTTATAAATTAGTTTAGTATTTTTAATAATATTTTTAGATTAAATTAGTTTTAAATTCATAAAAAATAAAATAAAAGTAAAAAAAATATAATTTCTTTTTCAAAAATTATTTTTATTCATTTAGGACTTTTAGATTTGAAAATTACATTTTTAGGGTTGAAATTTTATAATTTAGGTTTTTAGATGCGTTTTTTTTAATTCCCGTTATCGTTTTAATTGTGCCTTTTTAGATTAGCATGCCTTAAATTTACTTTTCATTTGGGTTATTAGAATTAGAAACCAAACCCAAATCTTTTATGATAATCAAGCTCGATTCCCGACATAAACGTGAATTTCCATTCACCTCTCACCGAGGAGAACGATACCCGTGTTGATTACTAATTATTCTTTCCTCAGGATAATTTGTAAGATACTTTGCTTACGTATATGTATTTTATATAAATTATACATTTGAGGGTTATTTGTTTGATACGTATTTAGACAAAGATTAAAAATGGCGCCGCTGCCGGGGAGAGGTGTAGCGATTTTTGCGTGATTGTTTGTATTCGAGCCTTGAAGATCCTTTCCCCGTGAAAGTTTTCGTTTTATTTTATATAAAAATACAAAAATATTTTACACTTCTATTCTTATTTTTCTTTTGTTTTAATATTGAAAATAACCGTTTGTTAATTGTCGTTTTGGCTCATCTTTAGTTAACAAACAAAAAGAGAGGTATAAGGAGGGTCGATCCTACGGACTTCGACCCAAAAGGAGAAGATTTTTAAAATGCTTCTCGCTTACCCGCTCCTCCGCTTCTTTGTGCATTTTCTAGAGAGCTACCGTGCACTTTTGACTATCGGTTACCAAAAATATTTTCCTTTCTTTAATTTATTTTCCTAATGTATTATTTTAAAAATGTAACACCCCCATAAAATCACAACGCAGCGGAATACCACATTGGGGTGCTACTTCATAGTATAAAGTACAAGTCACAGTAAACGACCTCTAAAGAGACGTTTGATAAAATGTCACATTCGATTTAAGTAAATCAGAGTAAATTCAGGTCCCAATAATTTTAATAAGAATTGCAAGAGTTCAAACATGACTCATTTGTATATTTAAAGAAAATGAATATCGAATGTGAAGAAAAACCAAGCCTTTAAAGTTTTGATATCCACGCGTCTCGAATGCTCCCATGCTCAGCTAGCAATATAATACCTGAGAAAATACATGCAAAAACGTCAACAATAATGTTGGTGAATTCATAGGTTTAAGTAAAAGCAGTATTGAAATAGTTCAAGAAATATTTCTGTAAGAAAAGTAGCGTTACAACATTTAGAAGAATTGTTATCGAAATCCAAGTAATGTTTCAATAAATCAAGTAATGTTCAATAGTGGACCACAAGGTTTAAGATCAGCCAGCGACAGTATTTCAAAGTATAATTCAACAGAATACATTGCAACGAATACAATGTATAAATCTTGATTGCATTGAGCTCATGACACCGAAGCCTTGACGTTAACACATATCTTGTATGTAATTCATGTTGCCCCATAACTAGGTATTATTGCCTTATACCTAACTTCTAAATACAAATTGTCCGTTGACTGGGTGCTCGAAAGGATTCGATTCATACCCCCGGACAGGGCTGTCAAACCCAATAGATCTATTTATTTGTACTAGCGCTCACCCATTATAGGCAATTAACAGTTCATGATGTTGGGGTCTTTGGCAATAACTACTCATGCAATTGACCTCATATTTGGGTCCAACATATCATAAAGTTTCTTGTGTCCAGTTTAGAAAACAAGCATGTATCAAACATGTATTAGAAATCATGTGGTAGATAAGCAAAAGCTTTAGTAAAACATTCATGTAGCGCTTATGTAGTAGTAACCGATAAGTTATTCGGTAAAACAAGCATGTATCAAACATGTATTAGAAATCATGTGGTAGATAAGCAAAAGCTTTAGTAAAAACATTCATGTAACGCTTATGTAGTAGTAACCGATAAGTTATTCGGTAAAACAAGCATGTATTCTCACCCCAAAAATAGTTTAAGAAAACCATTAAAATGAAAAGGTGGGGCTATGAACTCACCTTGATCAATAGCCGATGATCAAATAATGAAGTCTAGCACGATAATCCATAAATGCGATCACGACCTATAATTAGAGTCGCTCGATTACTATACCGAAAAGTATGTTCGACGATGCGTACATCGTATCAACAAAATCATACATGTGATGAGAAATCCACTTGCGCCTTAGATCCTAAAACCCCACAGTATTAGGTTACGCTCGTTCCTTTATTTATATCTTACATGACTTAATCGAAAACTTTCTATTTTAAGAAACTTTTTATTTTTGGAAAGTCACTATATTTAGTAAGT
>BQNB010051498.1:24281-40957 GCA_026074375.1 Tanacetum coccineum | reverse complement strand
ATTTTTATCTGCATTAGCTTATTAGGATTAGGTTTGTACTGCCCTTGCTTATTTACTCTTTTCTTTGCTTATTTTGTCTAAAAAATCCAAAAAGAAAATAGCACTTGAGCCTTTAAGCTCATAAGCCCTCTGCCATCTTTAGAGCCCTTTTTCAGCTTATTCTTAGCTTTTCACAAAAAGTTGTAGTTATGAAAAATGATTAGTGCAATGTGCTTAACAAGTTTGTGTAAAAAAAATTTAAGTTTAAAAAATTACTGTAGCAATATAAAAAAAGGGGGGTGGGAGTGGGACTCGAACCCCTCCCCTCACATTCATAACACAACACTCTTACCACTCGGCCCGACAGGGCTATCCAACCATATGTTGCAAGATTTAATTCAAATACTCATTTTCCCCTTTTAGCTTATAAGCTCTTTCCAGCTTATTCTGAGCTTATTTATAAGCTGAATCTCGGGTTTATTATTTTTCTTAGGATAGTTTTAGGGTCTAGTATTTTAGGTAATTTTCTCAGAATTTTTAAAATTAGTGTAGTATTTTTTATAATTTAATTTCTTTAAAAGTTTTAAAAATTCATAAAAAATTCCAAAATTATAAAAAAAAATAATTTTCTTTTTTAAGAAATTTTTTTCAGTCATATTTTACGTAGGAAAAATAGAAAAACTTTCGTAGGGTTAATTTTGCAAACTTTTGATTTTTAAAGAACGGGTCTCGGGCCCGGTTTTCGTTTTGACTCGTTTTAAGTCAAATTAACTCCATTTTCGGTCTAGTCTTTTTCATTCTTTATTTTTAGTCCCCTAGAGTAGATTAGAAGTAAAAATTTCTTTGTAGGGTTAATTTTTAAGATTTTAGGTTTTTGACCCCTTGTTCGGGATTCCTACTCTCGTTTTTCAATCTAATTTCATAATTTTTAGGTTTTTCTCAATCGTTTTTGCTTGTTATTGATTAATTTAGCTTTTGAAACTCTCAAATCATTAATCTCATTCACACTCCAATCTTCCGACTGTATCGATTCTCAAGCACAGCCTCGTTGGGGATAAACGACCCGAGGACATTCTATACTACTTCTCGGTTTCATTGATTGTTTTTAGATTATACTTATTATATATATTTTATTATATATTATATATATAAAGAGGTGTAGTTTAGCACCAATCACAACACTACCCTATCACTCCACCACCAAAAATGTGACGTTAACCTTTAGACCTTAGGATTCGAGCACCCATCATTGGTGTTCAAGATAGTCTCGATTAAGACTATGTGTGTGTATTGATAGCATTATAGCTTCTTGAACTTGGCATTATGATACATTTCGAGACCGTAAGTGAGATTACATTCGTGTAAATTAGTATTTTACTAAATGATAAGAGGCACTAGGATAACCCTTTAGGTAAGCATGTAGATATTTATGTGTAATTTTGTCGATCACATCGATAACATAATTCTCCCAACACCCCGTACTTGCACACATCCATAATGTAAGCCACCCATAGTACAACCCTTTGAGCATGTCTTTTCACGGTTCTTGTAATTTTCCGGTGAATTCCGGACTATTAATGAAGAACGTTGTTTACACCCCATCAAATGTTACAACCAAATATCCTTAGCCTTCCGTTTATGCACTCATTTTTAGTGCATTATTGTGTCACCCATATGTAAACCCCAAGTTAATCATGTTGCTTGGTTAGGAAAGGTGTATTTGTATATAGTTTTGGATTGGTCGTGAACCATGGTAGTTTTTATTTTGTTAAAGAATGGGGAAGAAACCTTATTTCCCCCATATGTGCTTAATGAAAGCTCCATATTATTGACTCACCTAATTCGGGTCATTAGGAGTAATAATGTGTTTTAGTAAAACTCAAGTGTTGGGATGTCTTATAAATCCTGTATGTATTTTATGTTATTGTGTCAAAAAAATCGAAAAAAATAGAAAAGCAAAAAAATAGCTCCATTGTAGAGTATTGTATGTATCGATTGTTGTATATGTAGGAAATGTTGTACATTGTAATCGGGAAGGTTGGGCATTGTCTTAAGCAACATTGTATATATCATTTGTAAACGATTAACTTGCCACCCAAAAATCCCATGTCTATCCATAACCATGCTATCCGAACCCTAAGACCCAACATTACAACCCTTTAAAAGACCTTTTTGATGGTAAATACTAAGTGCTTACACCATATCGGTAGAGGTTTGATCATTTATCAAGCCTATGGTAACCTATATGTTATGACTGGTAATGAGTGTTACTTTTCTCGTCCCCGTTGTATTACATCATGCATCTTGTGATGAAGAAAACCAAACACTTATCCTAGAAGTGCTAGCATGTAAGATCTGTGCTTTACTAGCTTAGGTCTATCTAATTTATGTTGTAAATTATTTTTATTATTAAGTTGAATGGCCCCTATCGACTATCCTAGGTAGAAAAGCCCATTTGCTTAAGGACAAGCAAATCCCAAGTGTAGGGATGTATGATGAGGTGTCATTTTATACGTATTTTCGGGGTCATTTCTCCCCCATATATACCCAAATGTGCCTTATAAATGTCCTAAATCCTTTCTTTTTATGTTTTTAGCAAATTGGAAACACTTGGAGCAAATGGAGATGTTTTGGAAGCTTTTCGAGGCATTTCAAGACATTTGAATGAAGTTCGAATGGAGTCTGGACATGAAGACACAGATTTCTTGAAGACAACCAAGACCAGCTAAACAGTAGCCATAGACTCCGTCTGAAAAAGCCCAGACGCCATTTGGATTCTAAAGAAGACGCCGTCAAAGACCCTACTAGTGTCGTCTGGATTCTGTCGGCCAAGAAACCTTAAGAAGATTCGACTGCCAGACGCCGTCTGGATCCCGATGCCTATATATACGCATTGTATTTTACCCTAAAAGGGGAGACTAACATTACATACAAAATTACGGTTTTTAGTGTGACGAATTGTGCAGCCATTAAGGTTGTTTTTAGGGTTCTTACAACCCTAATACACCTTTTGTAATCATCTACATCAATTTAAGACCAAGGTTTATTCAATCTATCTTACATTATGTCTATGTTTTGTTTGATTGATTATTCTTGTGTCTCCTTTGCTATGTTCGGCTAATTTAATTAGTGTTTATCTATGATTGCATGAAACTTATGATGTAAGTCTTGTTTGATTGTTGCTTCTTGATTGGTTGTGTGTACGTTAGGCTCTAGAAAAACATTAGATCTTCATATCTTAACTGTTGATATGTCTAGGGAAATGTGAGTGTTAAATGATGCCTCGCCCATGATTCTATGCTACCTGGCCGTATTTGGGCTTAGTCTTGACCGTAGTGTAGCTCTCTGGTTCGATTAGGTGGATACATTTAAGTGTTTGTTAATGCACATGTGTAGGAGTCTATCTAGTAAATGTCCTCATACCACTATGCTAGGTTTATAAATCACATGTAGACGATTATAGGTGTGTATGTTCTCGGTTAGGTCTAGTAAATGTCTCCATACCACTATGCTAGATTTGATTATTTGCATATGACGTATAGTTAATACAAATGGAAACACCTACATATTTAATCAACAAGGTGTGACGGGCAACATGAAAACAAGATGTACAAATCTTTCGAGATGTGAGTTTCAAAATTAGCTTTAGGATGCTTTGATGCTTATGCCAAAATTCGCTCGACATCCTAAAAACTTTAATCGGAAACAAAGAAAAGTGAGTGAAAGGCTAGAACTCCATGAATGAAAATTGCTCAGCAGTCATCCTAAAAACAATATACCAAAGAAACTTGGAGACCCTGGCCAGATTCTCTTCCATGTGGAATTCTCCGGGATTAATACATTGCAAAAGCCTTGAGCCGATCTTGGCGCAAGCATTATTCTTATGCATATTCGTATGGAAAATCTCTCTCTTCCCGAACTACCCGACTTGCATGACGCTAGAAGCTAGCGGAATCCGTACAATCTTGAACCAATCGGTGTCGTGAAGACGCTAAGTTACGGTGGGAAAAGTTTCAATTTCCTTCAGATTTTGTGGTCGTCGATTTTGAGCCTGGACCCCCGGAGTACCCTAATACCCGGGAGGAGTTTCTTAAGACCATTCGTGCATTAAACTCGATGTATACGAGGGTGAAATACCTTCGTGTTGTAGGAGGCCATTACATTTAATCTGACAACAACTTCGTGATGCACAGTAATTAACCATCTATGACGAAACCGAATATGACGTCATTGAAATGGCTTGTGAAGAATACTCTCAAGAGTTCTTGGTTTCTCAGATGTGATCTCGAGTGGTATCGCACTCCTTAACTATGATCCCATAGTCTCTACTGTTTCTCCGACTTATAACTCCTTTCGGGGAAAGTGATTTTCTCCTTTTCGAGAAGCCGACTCTTTTCTTGCTTAGAGATGATCCAACTTCACCGGACGTTGATTCCACATATTTTGACCTGATGGGGGACATTTTCTCCTCGAAGCAATTCTTAATCGGTGATTCTCTCCCCACACCTAAATCAAGGAAACTTATTTCGGAACTCGAAAAGGATCTTAAAATTTGTGAAGCAATTCTTCAGTTAATGAGCCCTGAGGTTGATCAAGGACTTGCCCTCATTTAGATTATGCATTTTTGGAGGTGCGAAAGTTACCCGTTAATTGCAAAAGATTTAAAGACTGGGTAAGGCAGTTCTAATCGAGGTTTAAAGTCCACAAGCGAGCCATGCTTGTAAACTTTCCTGATATCAAGGGTATTGACCAGAGTTTTGTCCACACAAATTTCTCATGGAAGAAGGACTACGAACGACGTTCAGCTTCAAAGGCGGATAATCCGAAATCCATGTCGTCATCAAGGAATGAGGTGAAATATCTTCTTGACGCCGGATTAATTTATCCGATCTCTGACAGTCCATGGGTAAGCCCGGTGCATTGTGTACCGAAAAAGGGTGGCATGACCGTCGTCAAAAACGATGAAAATGATCTTATACTGACTCGATTGGTCACAGGGTGGAGAGTATGCATCGACTTATTGAAGTTGATGAAGCTACCGAAAGGACCAGTTTCATTGACCTTCATGGAACAATTGCTCGAAAAGGACTCGGGAAACCAATTATATGTTCCTCGATGGCTTTTCGGGTTATTTCTAGATTCCATAGACGAAGGACAAAGAAAAGACAAACTTTATTGCACATACGGAAACATTTGCCGTTCGTCGCATGCTTTGGGGCTATGGCAATGCAATGGCACGTTCCAAGATGTATGATGGCAATTTCCATGACATGATCGAAAAAATGATGGAAGTATTTATGGATGATTTCAGTCTTCGGATTTCTTTCTCTACATGCCTTTCCTATTTGGGACAAAATGTTAAAAACGGTGTGTAGACACTAATTTGTCTAATAACTGGGAAAGCCATTTATGGTAAAAGAAGGGCAGTGTTCTTGGACACAAAATCCTCATGTCAGGAATTGGGATCGATCGAGCTTAAAGGTGACATTATCGCCAAGCTCCCTACCCTACTACTGGTGAAGGTGTCCGAAGTTTTCTTGGGCATGCGGTTTTTACCGACGTTTCATACAAGATTCTCAAAAATACCCTCCGCCCAAGACTCACCTGCTTGAAAAAGAGACTCCATTTTTTATTCTCAAATGAGTGTATCGAATCCTTTAATACACTTAAAGAAAAATTAACTGAGGCTCCATTTTGATTGCTCCGACTTTGGACTTGCCTTCGATCTATGTGTGATGCAGTGATTTTGCAATTGGGGCCGTCCGAGGGCACCGAAAAAAAAAGCATTTCGATACCATTCACTATGCAGCAAAAACCATGACTGAAGCTCAAGCACACTACACTACGACCGAAAAAGAATTGCTTGCCGTAGTGTACGCTTTTGAGAAATTTCGGTCGTATCTTGTTTTGTCTAAGAGCATAGTGTATACCGACCATTCTGCTATAAAGTATCTCTTCGCTAAAAAGGATGCTAAGCCAAGACTGATGCGGTGGATCCTTTTGCTCCAAGAATTCGATGTTGTCATCCGAGACAAAAAAGGAGCAGAGAATCTGGCGCCGATATTCTTTCCAGACTTGAGAACCCTCATCAAGATAACTCGAGAACAAAGGAAATAACGGAAAATTTTCTCTCGAAACTCTTGATTGGTTGCTCTTCGGGATTGATAGTTTACCCATGTTTGCGATTTCGCAAACTACATGCAGGGAATTCTATTGTCAAGGGAAGTCATCCAACAGAAAAACAAGTTTTTCAAAATATATTTCAAACACTACTTCGGGATGACACCCTTCTTGTCAAAATCTGTGCGGCTCAAATGATCGGCGGTTGTGCACAGGCAAAGAAGCTCTCGTTATTCTCGATGCTTGCCACAATGACCCAACGGGGGACATAACGGTGTAAATCTCCGCCAAAAAAGGTCTTTGATGGCGGTTTCTTTTGGCTTCAATTATAAAATGATGCCCACAGAGTTGGTTAAAAATTGTCGACTGTGCCAACGACAAGGAAAAATTTCACAAAGGGATGAGTTGCCTCAAAATTCCACAAGTTTGTGAAATCTTTGAGTTTGGGCATTGTCTTCATGGGGACGTTCCATCTTCTAAGGCAACAAAGTACATACTCGTGGCGGGTAAAACTATTTGTCAATATGTGATTTGAAGCAAAGGCGAATCCCCCAACGACGCGACGTAGTTGCAATATTTCTCAAATCTCTCTTGCCAGATTCGGTGCCCTCGTGATCATCTAGTGACGGGGAAACAATTTTTGCAATGACCAGTTTGCAAAGGTCATGCTTAAATATGGAGTCACTCATCGTCTCTCCACGCGTATCACTCCCAGACAAGTTGGGCAGGGTGATGAGTATTGAATCGTGGTGTAAAAGAATTCCTTGAAAGGACAGTGGGGAAAATGTGCCTCTTGGTCGGACATCTGGATGCGATCTTGGGCTTCCGTATAGCGTACAAAACACCCATTCGGGGGGGAGTGAACCGTAAAGCTTGTATATGGAAAGGATGTCTTCTGCCGATTGAGTTGGAGCACAAAGCCTATGGGCCTTAAAATGCAAACTTTGATTCTCAACCGCGGGTGATCAACGCAAAGTTTTACTTAATGAATTAAGTGAACTGCGTGATCAAGCCTATGAAAATTCTTTGATTTATAAAGAGAAAACTAAGAGGATTCATGACGCAAAGATCAAAAACCGCATTTTCAACGTCGGTGATCAAGTCCTCCTTTTTAACTTAAGATTGAAAATTTTCTCCGGCAAATTGAAGTCCCGTTGGTCAGGACCATTTACCATTGTTCAAGTTTTCCCGTATGGCACCGTTGAGTTATCCCAAAACTCCGGGCCAAACTTCAAAGTAAATGGTCATCGTCTCAAGCACTACTTTGGAGGTGATATCCCTGCTATGGATATCTGACTCCAAACATTCCCGAAGGACACCTAAATCAGGGAATTGGGTCAGTTAGAGACCCTAAACAAGCGCTTCGTGGGGAGGGCAACCCTTGCTTATCCTAGTTTATTAGTAGTAGTTGTATGTCGAGCTTAGTCATGAATAAGTGTTTAGTTGTTGTGAGGCGGCTTGCATCTACTTTTCCATGTTTTGTGTTTTGTGCTGTATGGTCCAGGATGTCTCGGCTTTTGAGCCTCATCGTGCTCGCGGTATTTGTCCTTCGATCCAGAGCATCCAATCCTCAGCTTCATTTAAGGAATCCCGATATTCTATCTTTCGACTAAGTTTATCGTTAAGCTTGTTCATACCGGCTAGGATTTAGTAGAAAAACCCTTTGTTAAAACATTGAGGATATGTTTCATTCTAGTATGGGGGGGGGGATCTTCGATTGATTGTGCCTGCCAGCTGTTGTTATCACGTAATCACGTTTTTACACCAAAATTTCAAAAAAAAATGAAAAAAATTTAAAAGATTTTCAAAAAATAAAATAAGTGTTTTGTCACAATTTGACTTTCTTACATTTTAATGGGTAGAGTAAGTGTTAATTTTGACTCGAATCGAGCGTGTTGAGCTTTAGCTTGTTCCTTAACTTTTAGACTAAGCGTTCGCGGGTTGCGAAGAATGAAAAATGATAGTGTTAAGTATGAGTTGGATGCTAAACAAGGATTATTTGGAAATCTTAAGAGCTCATGTGTGTAATTTGTCGCTTTTTCTCCCATAAGCTCTTAACCTGATTAATATACGTGCTACTTTTGGAGATTAAACTTAAATCAATAATTTTTTATGTAGTATATAGCAGAAACTTTTAGGAACTAGTTCAAATTTATACTTGAATTTTTCAAAAAGACGTTTTCCAAAATCAAAAAAATGATGAAAATGCAAAAAAATATAATAAATATAAACTGTGGGTTGATAAAAGTTTGCTGCATCTTGCCGGCTCACAACCGATGTTGCAGCCTTCTAAAAGGTCGAGGGTCACAAATTGCATAAATGGTTAATATTAAGTGTGAATAAAAGATCTTTTTGTTAAATTCAAATATGCTTATGAACTTTGGCTATTATATTTTATAAGCTATGTATATACGGAAAACCTGAGAGTTTTTGAAACCTAAGGTCCGTGAGTCCCGATACTAGTCTCTGTGGGGTGTCAAGGCTGGTCACTTAACGCAAGGTTGGGATGTGCGAGACGAAGTCGCTAATGGGATGATCTCGCCTTCAAATCATTATTCTGGGTGGAAGCGTGAAGCATAGGAAATTTGCAAAACATTGATCCAAAGATGGAAATTCTAAATTAGCACATACACGTAAGTTATACATAATTGTCGCGGAGTAAAAAAGTTTACAAGTTCAAATATGAGTAGCGTTAGCTCTCTGTACTCATAATTAACGGTGATTTCGTTTTAAGCCTGGTTTGGAATAAGTGAAAAGTCGGGAACGATGAATTTATCCTTTTTGGGGCATTCTCGGATCGAATTGTTCTTGTTCTTGATCCCTTAAAGTTATTAAATAACGAAAAGTCCCAAAACCGTTTTGTTAGTTGATTAATGAAAAATGAATATACAAGAAATGATGTGTAGGATAGGTGTTATATAAAAAATGGTAAAGACGGGAAATATTTCAAAACTTTGAGTCTTTAACTTTCTCGATGAACATTAGTACTTTCAAGTTATAGTCGAGGGTGATGAGATTTTAGTTTTCTAAAGCTTACTTCATAGCCTGCTGTGAGGACCACGACCAATACTTAGTATGGGGGATTTTTGGTATGGTTTAATTAAACATACCTTTTTACCTTTAAACAAGGTTAAAATAACCAAAAACGGACTTAAAATACAAAATATATGTTGTTTTGCTAATTGTGTTGTGGCAGGAACGATATTAAGAAAAGGCACGAAAAACGACAGCCAAACGAAAACAAGGACACGGAATGGAAAAAAGTGGAAAGACAATCAAGACAAAGCCCAAGTGTGAAAAAAGTCAACCAAAGTTAACCCCAACAAATCCAAAGTCAAAAAGTGAAGAAAAATAAGTTTAGGGGCCAAAATTGCCAAGTCCCTAACTTATTTAATGAAGAATATAAAGAAAATGCTTGCAAGGGTTAAAACTGCCATTCTCCCAAAGTATTAACCACAAGGGTCAATTCTGCCAACCCGCCAAAGTTATACACCACAAGGACTTGTGGTGAAATAACCTTTATAACATTAGGGGACCTTTTCTGCCTAATCTACAAAGTTCCCCCCCCCCACTTGGACTTAAACTGAAAAAGACATATATCCCTTGAGGGGCCAATTGTGACAAAACCTCAAACACTAACCCCGTTTTTAAAACACTGTACATCTTCTTAACCCCTTTCCCGCCAAATTCATAACCCCCCAAACCTGTCATTTTCCACCTCGTTGACCTCCCCACAACATTCCAAACATGTCACTAACCTAAACCCCACCCCCCACATGGATGTGCCAAGCTGGCAATCCAAAAACCCTCAAGTTCGAATCAAAGGTTGTGATTCTTTGAGTGGGCAGTACTCAAAACCAAGGGCCAGGATTTGTTTGTGTTTCTACACACTCACAACAAACACAAGACGGGCATTTGTCTCTTAAAAGAAGCACAAAAGCACAAGAGGAAGAGGACAATAAAGCCAAGCACAACCCTAGCTTAGTGTTTTTTTAATAAATGCTTTTGTAAGCCATTGTGGGTTAGTAGTTTTAGTTTTTAGAGTGTAATTTTTAGAATTCAGTTTCAGTCTTCTAATAGTTGTAACTCATTTTAAATTGTATGTACTTGTCTTTTTTTTAATGAGAATTCAAGTTTACCTCTTAAATCTGTGTTCAAGCTTTTGTTTCTGTATAGTTCTTTAAGTTCTTATATAAGCCTTTTATAATCTGTTTTAAACCTTTGATACAAAAATTTAAGAAAAATTTAAATGAAAAAAAAGGGTTACTGTTTGATTGCAAATGGCATGAATGGGCAAAGATGGAAGGTCTTATTAGGTTGCTTAGTTATGAGCTCTATTTATATGCTTGGTAGGATTAGAGCTTATTTAGGTTGACTTTACTCTGGTTTGAGACAGGAGTTGAGGTATGTTCTCTTTTTAATTTTTCGTTATGGTTATTGACTAGAAAACAGCTTATTTTGCGTTTATTCTTAGATTATTCTTGTTTTTCTTACTTGTTTATGTCATCTTATGTTTATTAAGCATTTATGCCATTGTCCAAGTCTTAAGTATAACTTGCCTAGATAGCTTTTTTTCTTCACTAATTGGTGCTTATTAGATTAGTTAGAAGTGTTTATTTGCATTTTTCTTTTTCCTCTTTTAATATGATTAAGCTAGTTTTGGCTGTTATTCAATACTTGTCTTTTAAAATTGGTGCTTAAACTAGTCATTACAGTTTTAAAAATTCGATTTTAAAAAGATAAAGGGGTGTTTGGGTTAAGCCCAAAATGGGTCAAAATGGTGAGGTAATGGGTTGGTGTCACTTTGCTAACTTTGGCTTAAGTTATTAAGCTCTTTTGAGTCTGTTTTTCCAAAGTTTTTAAGTCCAAAAGGTGTTTTTCAAGTTTGCTAAGTTATTCCTTAAGTCTGTTGGTTTTTGAAAGAGATACAAGAGCTTAATTGGATAAGCTCTTGTATACCCAAGTTATAGTTTCAAAGTGTTTCCCTTTTGAGTGTCAAAAACTTGTAGTTAAGTCTAATTGGTGTCATTTGCAATCAATTATAAACTGTCAACATTTCCTTAGTTTTTCAAAAGGCCAAAATATGTCCCATTTTTATTCAGTCAAATCAGAAGTAATATTGTGTTTTTAGGTTCTAAAAATTGTGACAAGTTCATTTCCATGGTATTTTTATCTGTTTAACTAAGTTTTGATTTAAGTCTTAATTCGAGAGCTTTTTTATGATATCTTATTTCACAAAAAACCCTTTGTTGAATAGCCTGGTGCTAGGGCTTATCTTCAAGCCCACTGTCTAGCTTATTAGAGGCCTTAGCTCAAGCTTTTGGCTTTTCTAAAAAGCCAATAAGCTCTTTTATAAGCCCCTTTATTTGTAGACCTTAGGAAGCACTCTAAGTAGCTTAAATTTAAGCTTAAATCTAGGGGCTTGACTGTTTTAGTTAGTGTAGTAGAGTAAATAGCTTAATTTCACTTTTTTGTTATTTTGCTTATTAGTGGTTGATTTTAGCTTCTTCTTGCTTATTAGTTTCCATTGTTGCCTGTGCTAGCTTATTTGTCCTTTCCCATTGCTTATTGTGTGTTTAAAGTCCTCATCAAAAAGCCACATTTTTGCCTAGCAGTACTAACTCTTAAGTTAGTATTGCTGAGTGTTTAAGCTAATTTCTGGTTAGTGGGCGTATTTCATTGCTTATTTTTGTACTTAGTTGTTTCATAATGTCTGTGTGTTATTGTGGTGTCTTGCCTATTTTCCCATGACTTTGCTTATTTTGTCATATGGTCAAACGAAAAAGCCATATTTGCCTATAAGCTACTTTAAGCAAACTGCATCAAAAGCTCTTTTTCCAGCTCTATTTTTAGCTTTTCTCAAAAAGCTGTTAGTATGAAAATATGATAGCTTCATGTGCTTAACAAGTTTGTTTGAAAAGTTTTTCTAAAAAAAAGGGGAGATAGGGAACACCGGGCGTGAGCAAGCTCGACCCGTAGGTCTCACCCTCAATACACCCCTTTTATAACCAAGCCTCTTACCGCTGTGCCCTTGGGTCTTTTCTGTTAGACCCTTGGGCACTTAGGTATTTAAGGGGGTTTTAGCCCTTATAGTTATAAGCTCTTTCGAGCTTATTTTCGGCTTATTTATAAGCCGAATTTTCGGGCTTCTTTTTTTTCTTATGTAGTATTTAGGTCTAGTATTTTAGTAATTTTTTTAGAATTTTTAAAATGTAGTCTTAGTATTTTTTTTAATTTTATTTCGTTAAAAGTTTTAAAAATTATAAAAAAATACAAAAATTATCAAAAAATATTTTTCTTGTTTAGAAATTTTCTTTAGGTCCATATCTTTACTGATTAATAGTAGAGGGAAAATAGAAAAACTGTTCGTTGTTAATTTTGTAAAATATTGATTTTTAAAGAACGGTCTCGGTGCGGATCTTGATTGACTAGTTTTTGGTCAAACGACCTCCGTTTTCAGTCTAGTTTTTTTTATCTTCATTTTTGAGTCCCTAGAGTACGTTTAGACAGTACAAATTTTTTGTGGTAATTTTAGATTTAGGTTTTTGACCTTGTTCGGGATTCTTGCTCTCGTTTTTCAGCTTTAATTTTCATAATTTTTAGGTTTTTTCTCAAGCGTTTTTGTTTGTTATTGATGATTTAGCTTTCTACTCTCTAAAATCTTAATCCCATTCAAAACTCCAATTTCCGACTGTGTCGATTATCCAGAAACATCGTGGGGATAATACGAGGGGATTTTTATACTACTCTCGGTTTTATTGATGTTTTTTGATTATAACGTATTTTATATTTATTTTATATTTTATTATATTTATAAATATAATTTGGAACCAATATGCACACAATGTTCATCACGTTGATCATCTTTCAACGCCACAATGAGAACGACTTGATCCAGTTGCTACACCTATTCACTTGAACTATTTGTCCTAAGTCCAGACGCCAAAATTGACTCCAATCCGTTTCTCGCGTTCGGTTTCGGAGTACCAAAAGCTTGTAGTTGATTCCTTCCCTCGTACTAAACCTCTTCATTTAGTCTATAAAAATACGATATATCCACTTTATATCTTGTCAAGACTTCCACAAGCTCTCAGACTTTCTAGTCAAGGACCTATATCCAGCTATCACTTTAATACTACGATAATCAGTACATCTTACATAGTACCATTGCTCCTAACCTCCTACTATTCACCCCACCAAACTGTAGATCATAACCTACTTATGTCCATCATAAGCATGCCTCTATCCTGCCTCAAGAAATCAACAAAGACTACACCACTAGGTCTTAAAGGGCACTAAAATAAAGCTAGGCATGTATAACAAAATCCGTAAATTCCTGGTCATTATTTAATTTATACTTTCAACATTTATTTTATTTTGAATAAAAAATTTATTTTTACAGGTAAAAATCGTATACGTTATCTCGTTATTGTAAAAGGTTATTAACGTGAAACCCGACTTTAGATAAAATTTTAGTCTACATGCCCATGTATATTTATTATTTATATCAGTATATATATGATGTAATTTATTTTTTTCATTTGGTTTTGTCTTCGTGTCGCGGTTAAACTTTGCTTTACCCTACGTTTATACCATTAGACCTAAAAATACGACTTATTCGAAAATTTATACAAAATTAAACCAAAACTCCCTCCCTTCACCTAATAAAATCAGCCATCACAAGGACTAAAGTCCATGTGGTAGTAAACTTCTATATGTGTCAAAGTTTCTAGCTAAATGGGACACTTGGCTAGTAACTTTGCATGTTGATGCGTATTTTATGTTAGAATTATTTGATCCAAGTTTTAAATTTTAAACTCTGATTCACCTGGGACAAAGCACTAACGGGCAGAGAACTCGATCGTGAGTAGTACATAAATGGTAAATTCAAGGTCGTCCTAAGAGTTAAGTGTCAATTAGTTTTAATTTGAATTGTCATGTTTGAAATGGTTTTGAAGGTGATTATTGAAAATAACAAGAAAGTAATTGCAAAATAAAGTGATAGAAGATAATCAGGGGAGAAGGCGTGCTAGCCTAGCCATTTCATTACAACCGTTATAACTACGTTTTCCTGTGCAATGTTACACCATTTTTCATTAGTGGTTTCTAAAGTCAACAGACCTGAATAGATATATTTAGTCTGTCCTATAATTCCTGCGATCCCGAATCCCCCGAAAGTCATGAAGGTAGGGCAACCAGGTCATAGTGATTAATCCTAACTATCAAGAAATAAGTTAATAAGATTAAGATTATTAAACCCTACTCTAAAGAGTCCTATGCTTTTTAAGTATATTAAGTGATAAAGGCGGTAACCTAGTTAGTTCTTACACTAGGGATAAGGTTCCAAACCTACCCTAGTACCCTGCTAATCCC
Organism: Tanacetum coccineum; assembly: GCA_026074375.1. NCBI lineage: Eukaryota > Viridiplantae > Streptophyta > Magnoliopsida > Asterales > Asteraceae > Tanacetum > Tanacetum coccineum. The sequence continues at coordinate 26,485 of BQNB010051498.1, read as the reverse complement.
ATGTTCAATTGGTAGTCTAATAAAATGCTTAACCATGATTAATCCACCGCATACTACCAAAACTCAAAGGTACAAGATAGTTCAAAGGATTTCTATCGAACCCTAATTAAAGGAAATAGAATCTACGGAATCACTGTTACAACTACTATACTGAGCACAACCCAGTAAATATTTAATGTTACTAAGGCTCAAGCACTTTGTCGCTGAGTCTTGACATACAAGACATCAGCTCATTTGAAACTGAACATCACCTATCGTTCCATTGCTAATACACTAGTTTGCCATCCCATGCCGCATGCAAAAATAAAGTAAGTAAAGTGTGATCTCCCTTGGACTCCAAGTGGAATTCTATGAAGGTTGGAAGCCTTTCTCGCCTCTCCAATTGGTTGTGGAGGAAGTGCTGTCGGAATAGCTTGAATGAGGCCTCTATTTATAGGTACCGAACCTGTTACAGCCGAACTGATAAAGGTGTTACGTCGTAACCTTCTTATACGGCATTCCATATTTAAGCAGTTGTTACGGCGTACTAGATATGGTGTTACGCCATAACCTTCAAATAATGTCCATAAGTACGTGATCTTTCTTCCATATATGTGGATCTTAATGGTTACGGCGTAACCATAAGAGGTGTTACGCCGTAACTCTATCTTGGGCAAGATTTCCTTCCAAATACATGGTTACGGCGTAACTAGATATGGTGTTACGCCGTAAAATTGTCCTTGATCTTCGTACTTGCTTAATATATGTGTTACAGAGTAAACATTTTGGGAGTTACGCCGTAACATTCTTTAAATATTTACACTTTGAGTCCTTTTTCCCTTGTTTCTTGTCACTTTCCTGCATTTCACCTGAAAACTACAAAATGATAGAAAATATCTCGTTTTCGAGTGTTAGTGAAAAATTTGCAGGTATTATAGGGGGTAATTTGCCACCAAAAAGTATTAAATATTTGATGTTATCAAATATCCCCCCACTTGACTTTTGCTTGCCCTCTAGTAGAACTTGTTAGAACATTTCATAAAAAGATTTCTCGAGAATAACTTCAAGAAATGAATTTATAAAACTCTTATGCTAGAAAACATCAAAGCCGAACACCTCACGAAAAGGGGATAAAAAGTCACTCAGCTCTCCACTAGTCTAAGTGTTTCATTTTCGGCGTGATCGCTCAATTGCACAGTCATAGCATGTACTCTATCATAAGCTTGGAAAGTACACAAATCTGCACCAGTTAGAATTAGGGTCTAAACAATTCCCAAAGGCAACAAGGGTAATATGGTTTTAAAGGGTGATAAAGGGGTTAGGATAGACATGTGATACACGTTAAATGGTTGATAACACAAAACAAATAGTTTAAAGTAATCTAAGGTTGGCATAACTAGCCACTGTCCATTCATGGGTCCAAGAGTCTAAATCCAAAAATCTGATCTTTAATAATGGGCTACTAGTTCCATTCTTCATGAGTATTGAGATGACTTGGTGTAATAAATGGCTACTAGCTTCATTTTTCATTACAAATATGTCTTGGTAGAATAATGGGCTACTAGCTCCATTTTTTTATTTTGCACCAATTTTACATTTTTTTCGCATTGGTGGCTTTTTGTTTCACCTTTTTTCTTTATTTTCTTCATGATAAATATGCAAATGTTACAGAAGTTTATATCTTTAATTATTGCCCCTGCAACATTCGATATTATACGCACATCCTCCCACTTGAGTTAAACAATGTTGAAAGTGGTGATACAGGGGGGTGTTTATAGATCATAATTGATTGTCTTCCACGAATGCATATAATTCTTGTTCTCATTCCCCCCGAACCATGGACTTAAGTAGCCACAGATTTAAACACAAAGAAAATAAAGATTATATGGTAGGATAAGGTGGAATGGTGTAACGATACATATAACATTGGGTGAAAACATAGATTGGTTTAACAAGGGTGATCTAGGGGTATCTTGCACTAATAATGAGTGAAACAAAAGGGTTTATCACGGGAGTTCGACAAGTCAGTGTAACAAGTCGATAAACATACACATATAGGCTATTTGGATGATTTCCCAAGTGTTGCCTTCTTGAACTATCTATTCCTGCTAATTAATTAGGTCTCGAAATGATGTACATGCCAAGTTTTAAAGTCTACAATACTACCGACACACTCAATATTTTGGTGGATTTTTGAGTAATATGATGGAAACGGAATATTAGGC
>BQNB010051498.1:1946-22772 GCA_026074375.1 Tanacetum coccineum | reverse complement strand
GGTGTTGATTGATCATTCCTCAAAAACTCAAACCTCACGGGTGATTATACAAAGATTTTAAATCAAGAGTAATAACCTATTTTTTTCAAAACTTTTTTTGACATGTAAGTTTTACACTTGCAACAAACGAGTGATATCATTAGACAATGCCCTTATGGTTAGTTTGGTAAACTAAATTGAGAAAAAGCGAATAAAACCATTTTCACGAGTAAATATTTATTTAAATGAAATTTTGGTGCAATAACTAATTTCACTAGCCGAACTAACCGAACAACCCGATAACCGAACCGATCAACACCCATAGTAAGACAAGACAGCAAAAAGGAAGACAATCTGTTGGGTCAAATTAAATCCATGGTAGGTTAGCCAAGCCCAAATAATAATGGTTAACCCAAAATGATCTAAACCCAACAAATATCCGACTAGAAAAAAAATAACCAAAATAATTTTGGTTTTCAAAATAATATTATTTGATTTCGGTTCAATTTTAGTAAAAAACAAGCAAGATTACCCGCGCGTTGCTGCGAGCGTTAATTTTTCGCGCATTGTTGCCGGACATTATTTTATTTTATTTTTTTTATTTTGTGCGGGTTTATTTTTTCGGTCTCATGTTTAATTGTTTTTTTTCTTCTTATATGGGCTTATGTGTTGGGCCTCATGTTTAAAGGTTTCTTTTTTTGCTATACTGGTTTTTTTAATATAATTTTATGGGATTACGTGTGCTTTAAATGACAATCGCGCGTTACTGCAAGGCATTTCTTTATTGTATTTTGTGCAGGTTTATTTTTTCGGTCTCATGTTTAATATTGCAGGTTTATTTTTTCGGTATCATGTTTAATAGTTTGTTTTTTTCCTTATATGAATTTACGTCTCGCGCCTTGTTGCGAGGCGTTAAATTTTTATTTTTTTATTTTTTATTATTTTTTTTGTGCGAATTTATTTTTTCGGTCTCATGTTTAATAATTTGTTTTTTTATATGGTCTTATGTGTTGTGCCTCATGTTTAAAAGTTTATTTTTTTGCTATATGGGGTTTTTTTTAATATAATTTTATTGGATTTGGGTAAATATGTGTTAAATATTTGGGCTTATGGTTTTTAGTGGCTTAAAATGACACCGTTTAAAAAGTGTAATCTATAATTGTATGTTTGTGACCCTGTCGATTATTTTAAAGTTATTAGGTATCGAAGACGTTTCTGCGGGTATTTTTTTATCTGAATAAATTAGTATTTTTTTAATATTTTTTTCTCCTATTTTGTGCCAACAATTAAAAAAAAAACACTAATTGGGTCGGCCCAAAATGAGAGCCCAATAAACTGGCCCAAAGTGAGAGCCCGACAAAAAGTACTGTAGCAAAGGGGATGAAAGTACGTCGTTTCAACCCACATTTAGTATATAATCAAATTGTGCCGGAACCAAACCATATACACCCCATAACAGCTCTTATAATATCAAATTAAGATTATTAACTTTATTAAAAAGGAGAACTTGGGTCATAAATGCATTAAATGCAAACCTCCCCGACCTGGCTGTTTCCGACGGGTTGACCCGGTCCAAGGTTATTTTTATAATTTTTTCCTTCGATCCGGGTAACCGATCCACTTTGAATATAAAAAACAGACTTTTCATACTTTCTCCACTTCCATCCCTGCTTCTCCATTATCTCTTAGCCCGGACACGTATTACCAAACCCCCAACTCTCTCAATGAATCATTCATCTTGACACATGTAAAACCAATGTTTTAAAACCCGGTTCGACCCGGTCGGTCGAACCGGTTGAACAGCGAACCGGAGTGTTGGCCGGTCCGTCGTACGCCGGGTTTTTGCTACAGTTTAAACTGGATTGAACCGTCTGGTTTTGGTCGACCCGGGTTGAACCGCCGAACCGGAAACCAGACGGTTCAATCTAAATGAAAGAAAAAGAAGAAGAACAATGTAGATAGATAATGTAACAGACATGTAGGCTACATAATTAAACCATACACATACTAATCTTGTTAATGATCGACCGATTACAGCTTCGGATTCATGTAGGTAGGCGAATAGTAATATGTTTCAGTGGTGATCATTGAAAATGGTGATAGACTAATAGGTGAGTGGGTGAAAGGATTTGGGTTTTATGACATTTTATTTGATTAAAACAATGGAGAAACAAGAAAAATAAATATTGAAAGTTTGGTTTGAGGGTGATGAACAATAGGCTAGCTTTAGTCAAGCGGTGATATACTTTTGATACAATGTGCTAGTGGTGCAAAAAAATCGGTTAAAACCGGTTTTCGGTTATTAGAAAACCGGTTTTAAAAAAACCGGTTTTTCTAATAACCGGTTTCGGTTTTTCCGAAATCGGTTTTTTTCGGTTATAAATGTTCGGAATCGGTTTTTTTCGGTTATAAATTTTCGGAATCGGTTTTTTACCGGTTCGGTTTTTTTCGGTTATAAATGTTCGGAATCGGTTTTTATACCGGTTCGGTTTTTTTCGGAATTTAAAACTTCGAACATTTATTTAATAAACTTGTTAATTATCAAACATTTAATTAAACAATACACCGGAAACATACTAAACAAATACAATCATAACTTTTTATTTGCACCGGAAACATACTAAAAAAATACAACCATAACTTTTATTTAAACAATACAATTATACAACTAAAAATATATAAATACTAATACATTTCGAGCTTCGGCATGGCCATCACCCGAAAACATATTAGTGTACTCAAGTAGTCAAAAAAGAAATTTTTTTTAAAAACTATTAGTGTTCGGTTATATTAGTGTACTCAAGTAGTGTTTTTTTAAAAACTTTTTTTTAAAAACTATTAGTGTTTTTTTAAAAACATATTAGTGTACTCAAGTACTCAAGTAGTTAAAACCGGGTTTTTTTTCATTCATCTAATTCGGTATTCGGAGGTGATATCCCTAAATCAACTTCTTCTCTTGCTATAGTTTCTTCAACGTCTTCTAATATCGTCCCTTCCCCAACGTATGTTTCATGTTGTGCCCTATCTACTCCGTCCAAAATTCTACAAACATAAACATACTTCCACGGATTCGGGGTTAGTCTTGACTTCTTCCGATATAATTCTACCGCTAATAGAAAAGGCCGATTCGAAAGCTACCGTCGAAGCTTGGACAGTTAATAAGTCACGAGCCATAGCGGATAAAATTGGAAATTGGATTTCCCTTTCTTTCCACCAAGCCAAAATGTCAAAGTTTGTAAACTCCCTTCGGCCCTAAAGTTATTAAAATTTTAGGCCGCATATTGTCCCAACTCGCTGTTGGGCCGATGTTCGTGACGCCTTGAAGCGTCTTCAAATAAACTAGTAAAAGGTTATATTAATGTCACTTTCCATTCGGGACATCTGGCCCGCATTTGATCAACAAATTGGGTTTTTTGTTGTTGCACTATATATTTGTTGCATAAATTCCAAAAAAAGAGATAAAAAATTTTCTTAAAGTTATCGTTAAATTTAAAAATTTTAGAGTTTAATATAGTTTGGGTCGGGGGTCGTTACGCGTCTAACCGTCAAAGGATAAGTCTAAATAGTTCATTATTCTTGTTATTAAAAAGTTCTACCCTCAAACATTAAAACATATGGAATAAGGAGGCCGAACAAGTAAAAACAAAGGTAAATTAGCAAAATATTTTTACAAATTTCTTTTTATAACTTTAACCATTCTTCAACAACATTTGACATGTGAGGTTTTTAATTCCGTCTAATTTTTCCGTCATACATAAATTTGATTTAAAAACTAATGAGCTAGTTGGGTAATAAACACCGATAATATAGTTGTTGCACTTTATAACTTGTAAAAAAATAGTTAAATCAATTAGTAAAATCCCAATCTTTGGTCCGCTATCGAAACTGACTATTTTTCTATTAACAAGTGTTTCATTAAAAGTGTTTAAAAGTCTCACGTTGTCGTATATAATTTCAAACATCATGCACAGTAAATTCCACCTATATTATTATCATAGCAAGGTCTAAGAGGTTCTTCACCACGATGTTTACGAAACGTCTATAGTTCATTTGTCGTATCGTTACTCCAGAACTATCTAAAGTTACTAATAAACCCCTAAATTCATCCTTAAACTATCACAATATTTTAATGCCGCATTGCACGATAAATTTATAACATGAACAACACAACGGGAAGGAAAAAAACACCATCTGAAAACGGGTTTTATACGTAATTTTTTTTAACATTCCCAAAGCTCAAGTATTATTGGACATGCATTATCAAGTGCAATCGTAACAAACTTTATTATCCAAATTATATTCATTAAAGTGTCATGTACAATTTTTGTCTTACTAGAATCCCGTTGACGTATAACCAAATAGTTTAAAAAGCAATTGTCCGTTTCATTAATAACCAAGATTCGGGATTAAACCAATGAGCCGTAACGTCTAAATAAGAATTTGTCGTACCATGTGATGCGGTTCAAGTATCCGTAGTTATAGAAACACCATACTTTATAATCATGAAAGTCACCATCAATACTATCTTTTTAGACGGTTCCCATTAATTTAAAACATCACTTCTAAGAGTAGTACGACTTAAAAAAAAAAAAACAAAAAAAAAAAAAAAAAAAAAAAAAAAAAAAAAAAAAAAAAAAAAAAAAAACCATGTTGATAACACCCGCAGGTTGTAGCCTCCTTTTGATGATCTCCGTAAGCTTGACGTTGTCGAAGTGGTTGAATGGAAGCGCTTGTTGAATGACAAACTTCGTAAAATCAAGTCGAACCGCATCATTATCAAATATAAAAACTTGACCATCCGCACCAATAGTACCTTGTGACGTATCATTTTGGCTAACCGCATTACAACCGTGCTTATGAGTCCGGAGTGTAGTGTTAGACGCGGGGTTATAAAATTTCATACATTTTTTGCAACGCGCCTTTTCCACCCCATCGATCATAATACACATATCGAAATTAGACCAAACATCGCCTTTCTCATAGTTGGTCTAATATCGTACCCACATCTCATTGTGTAAACTTTTCGTGACATGGCTAGTAGAAAATGGAGAGATTATTGGAAGCTTGTCTGTGATTGTGAGTTTCTATTATAGAGGGGATTTTTGAGAATTAGACGTATAATATATCACACGATTAGAGAGCAAAACTAGAGAGATTAGTGAGTTTATAGTTTTTTGATGTGTTTTCAACCCCAACCCATTACATGTATTTATATTACCAATCCATGCCCTAAAATCATCAAAAAACACAAAAAAAAAAAACCAAAAAATCGACTAGCATAACGGCTAGTAGCCGTTGGGTATTTTTTTTTTTTTAAAAACCGAAAAAACCCGGTTAAAACCGGTTTTTTTTTAAAAAAAATTGTAATGGCTATTTACTGTGAGTGTTGACTGGTTTTTTTAACCGGTTAAAACAGGGTTTTTTTTTTAAAAAACGCATATAACGGTTATAAATAAAAAATAAAAAAAACCGGTTAAAATTTGGCTAACTTATTTTAGAATAGCAAGCTTGTCAAACATTTGAAAAGGCAATTCAAAACCTTCGCCCTACAAACTTATAGTGCACAAATCATAAGCTTGCATAAGTAGAGGTTCTGAATTGGCTCTTAAGAAATTCAACCAGCCTATTATGAATCACATCCTCACATCCCTATTTATAACCACCTCGCACAAGCAAACTTCCTTCTCAATGCGATGTGGGATGCTGAAAAAAATCAAGACCCAGTCGTATTTGTCCTTTTGTATGTTATAATGTTTACAACCAATCAATGTTTATCACGTTCATAATTCCAAATAATAAGTTAGCTAATTAATTATGTATATTGTAGAGTACTTATTAGTTTCCTTCCTACTAGTGCTTTGGTTGCAACTTGCAAATAGTAATACAACTTGGTGATCAACACTAATTCAAAACACCTTTGTTGTTGCCAACATGACTGAAAAAAGTATTACTTCCAAGAAGACCTTAAAAATCTTGTACCTTGAGGAAACGGTTCGGTTTCAACTAGTATCTTTATAATAAAATTCGCATTCATGGGTTAAATGTATTTTGCAAGACGTAGTGATAAGTATATAAGAGTGTCCCTTTCTAACAAGTTGTGTTTGTGGTCATTTAAAATCTTTTGTACTATATGATAAGCTGCAAAAGTTGCAAAAAATTGCTCGCAATAGATTTCCTCAAAAACACTTCCATGTTCATGTGTTGTTCATGTACATTCCAACTTCCAAGTATCGTTAAGCTTGTGTGCATTAGGCACATTTTGTAATTCCTCACCGTGAACAACGTCATCTATACCCTCAATTAGTCACTAGCTAAGTTGGTCAGATATATATATATATATATATACTTGCTAGTGGCTCAGATATTATATATACGTTATATATTATATTTATTATATATTATATATATATATATAGTGGCATTTTCTTTGCAGAACCACTATTTTGTACAGAACTATTTTTTAACCATTGGATGAGTTGATCAATGGCTCAAATTAAATATTACACTTTTTAAAATAAATAAATAAAAGATAGATCTAAAAAAGGCAAAAAGGGTATTATAGTCATAGCATAGACAATATTAAAAGGGTTTCATATAACCTCCCATTTAAAACCGTCTCTCTCTTCCAACCTCACATACCCTAGCCCCCATCAATCACAACCTCCTTTTTTTCAATTTCTTAGTCCAAAAACCATCATGATTAACACCTTCACTACATCCGTGCATCCTTAATCTGGACGAAGAAGCCATAAATACTTATTACGTTATACAGATTTCATCAACATGACAAATGATCTAATTTTCGAGTTTTCAACAAATCGAGAGGTAAATCGTATTTTTTTTTCTTAATTTAATATTTTTTGGATGGACACACCAAAGAGAATCGTTTTGGTTGTCTTAATTTAATACTTATTGCGTTATACAGATCTCATCACTTTGCCTCTACGATTTTAGGTCTTGTAGACTTGCTGAGTGACATTTTTTTAATTTGTTACTAGTTGCAACAAAGTGTTTGTTTTATTTAATTTTTAAAAATATCAAGATAAAGAAAATGACATGAAGATTATAGATTTTTTGATTTATTAGTAATTTTTGAAATAATTTTATGGAGACTAGTGACGTGGGTACATCCTTGTACATGAGTCTTGTTGGATTATTATAAAAGTGTCTCTCAGTGACTAGTGTTGGTGAAATAGACAATAGTGAATTTGACTAGTGTTGATAAAATGAGACAATAGTGAAATTCGTTAACAACCCCCCATGTTTGAGTAGTCGTTTTAAGAACATTATTGTTAAATGTTTAATAATCATGATGTTTTTTGAATGTTGCCAGTTGGAATACAGATTCTTGGGATGCTAACAAAAAAATTACAGCGTGCATATATGTTTATGGAAGACGGGCATATATGTTTTAATAAATTTGACAAAAAAACGTAGCGTGCACATATGTTCTCGAAGCTGTGCATATATGTTCTCAAAGAGTTCACGCATGTTATTTCAAGAGTGCACATTTATATTTAACAATATACATTTGTATTTGAATTGGATTTTTATTTCAAATTTTGTGTATTGTATCTATATTTATGTTTTTGTTTTCTTATAAATTTAGAGATTAAATGTACATATTTATGTTTTTTGTATAAATTTTTGAAATAAATGTACATAAGAGTAACATATGATGCAATTTAACATTGTAAAAAAAAACAAGTTTCATGGTCTAAAACAATTGTATAAAAGGAAAAAAACACATATGCTCTTTATTTTTTTTAATACTGTATGCAAAAAATATATATTGAATTTTATGAATATTTAAAAAAAAGCACTATATGCACTATATTTTTTTGAATTATATTTGCTGGTGAGAAAAAATAAAAATCATAAAACTCTAAATAAAAGATTAATTCTGCAAAAAAATAAAAAAAAATTAATTCCTGAAAAAGTTTAAGGGCTTTAATTAAAAAACGGTTTTTTTTTTTTAATTCAAAAAGAAAGTGAAAATGTGTTTTACTATTTTACCCTTTTGAATTATACAAAAGATTTAAATAATAAGTTAATTCTTATTGCGTCCAAAGGTTGGTTTCTGTGGGTTCTGTTACAAAAATGGTTCTGCATAGAACGGTACTCATAGTTATATATTATATATATATATATATATATTATATATATATATATATATAATATATATATATATATATATATATATATTATTATATCTATATATATATATATATATATATATATATATATATATATATATATATTTATATAGTGAGACTTTCTTTTCAGAACCATTCTTAGTGCGAGAGAAGAGACTAGAACCCACAAATTACATGCATGCACGCCTTCAATAATTGTATATTTTTGCGCACATATGTTCTAAAACCAACAATATATGAAAAATTTATTTTAAAAAATACATATTGTTCTAAATAATTTGATAAGAAAATTTTAGAATACAAATTTTTTCTTTTGAAGGTGTGATGTCATGTTTCTTATAAGGCGTTTTGCCTTGCTGCAACAATAGATGCGGCCAGTTGTGTATGGTTTTTGTGAAAGAAGAATGGAAGATTTCATGATGATACTGAGAACATAGGTGAATTGCTTACGATTAATTGTGATTTTCATGTATTTTTTTTATTTTTTAAAAGGCGTGCATGTATGTTGTTTTTTTGGTGTTGCTGCTCAGTTCTCGCATAGAATGTTCTGAAAAGAAAGTCCATAGTATATATTATACTATATATATATATATATAATATATATAAAAAAAACATATATACTATATATATATATATATACACCGTGAACAACGTCATCTATACCCTCAATTAGTCACTAGCTAAGTTGGTCATATATATATGTATATATATATATATATATATATATATATATACTAGTTGCAAAACCCACCCGATGGGCGGGTATGATTTGTGATTATTGGTTTTATTTTTAAACCATTTTGTTTATGTAATTGTTTTTTAAAACTATTAGTATAAATTATTCATACTTTGAGTAATAAACTCACTATAGTATGGTATTTATGGTTATACATTGTTCATTTCATCATATCAGGTGTGGAACTGTATGCTTTTCGTATATCGTGATCTTAAGGTAGAAGTAGTAGTCATGGGAACGAAACTACATTGAGAAAACTTTATCATACATATGAAAGAATATCATACCTTATATTATGGTTTCCTATTAGCTATCTATTCAATCTACACGTTTGATATGAAAGAATCAAGGATGACCAACAAAAACTAAATAAGTTTTTGTCAGACAGAGACAAATATTTTTTGTTATATATACAGTAGTACCTCTCAGCCATCGATCAAGCCTTCTCAAATTCATTCAAAGAGAGTAAAAATGCCATGTACTTTATCCAAATAAAGCTGCTATTGGGAGAGCTTTTGATTAACTTCTCAAAGTTATCAGCAGCTCGTGGTACGTCTTTCTGTAATAGTCTTTCCTCAGCAGGCCTAGTTTCTCGCTCCCTGCAAATGCAAGCATAGTTAACATATCATTAGTGTATAAAAACGATTCATAGTTTTAGGGAAAATAGTTGTTTGTATTAATGTTAGGGATGAAGGTACATACATTTCTAGTTGTGTAAATGTCATTGTTGCGAAATCCGTTGTTTAAAGTATCATTGCAGCGCTAACTATAGTTTGCAATGAATTTTCTTTATCCTACATTATGAATTCTGGTACTAAAATACTAATCTTCAATGATTTGACAAAAACAATATCAAACTGTAATTAGCATCTACATTGATAATCAAACATAACATCCTTGATACAAATAAATAATGTAAAGAAATAATTAGCATCTAAATGCCCCCACTTCAGAAGAACTTAAACCTTATTGTAAATAATAACAGGTGTAAGCAAATAACTCAATGACCCACATGCGTAATAAATAAGTGGTAAAATCACCTGTTAGAGCTGTCCTACGTCTACTGTTCTCTTGTGCTTGCGGTGTGCAATCGAGCCTAGAAAAGTAATGAATACCAGTGAATTTATTTATGGTATTTAAAGAAGAAAGAATAGTAAATATTAAAGGTACAGTAATTAAATGAAAGCTGAAGGCGCGTGCTGACATGCCTGCAGTGGATGAATGTCCCCAATTGTTACGACTGCACGAATCACCACATACGTCTTGCACTGCGTACTCATATGTAGCGAAGGAATAAAAGAAACCTTCAAAGGTTAGGCGATGTTGCTTTGTAAGACAGGAACAAAAGCTGGCACAAACATAATGGCTATCACATTGGAGGTTTAAAATAACTACTTACTAAACTCGAGAAACACGGAGATTTTACAATTGTAGTTGCTCATATAATTATTTGTTCAAATGACTGGCAATACGAAAAGAAACTTACCAGATTCTCGGCACCAGGTAGGAAGAAATATTTATGTTATGAGGAGTGTAACTACTGTTCGTACCAACAACGGACTCATTTATACAAAATTTCTTAGAAACATATAAGTCAGTCATTAAAAAGCTTCAAAGTTCGCATACACAATGATTATGTAAAAAAAATCTCTTATATCTTGAAAAATGTATAAAGTTGACTTGTAAAGAAAGAACTTACCATATAGATCAGCTTTTCCTTTATTTGCTTTGACAACTCAAGAATCTCAGGTGGTGTCTGCACGTACAACATAGTGATAAACTGGTCAAGTATATGTTTTGATACAAATGTGCATAAACAAAAGGTGATCCAGAAATCGCTAAAGTAGTGACTTTAATCCATCTGTGTAACCTCTGACACCGATATCGCTATAGCTGATTTAGTAAACATTGTGAAGTTAGTAACCAGAACAAAATAGTATAGGACAAATTATATTGGACAAATTGACTGTAATAAAGCAGAATGTGGAACATCATGACATAATAACTATTCAACATAATAACAGTTGAAATTAGATAAAGAACTAAAAGATTACACTAACAGACCAGTTTTACCGTGAGTACTAACGGTCGTGATACCACAAAGAAAAAGGCCTGAAACTAAATAAGAGAAATATATTGAAGATTACCTTTCATAGCAGCAGCCTTAGTTACAGCTCTCGATTCCTCATGAGCATCCTGTGTGAAACTTTGTTAGCATAAATACCTAATTGATAACTATCATAAAGTCGAGACATGTTATATCTCTCAAAAATAAAGAAACACAACTAATTCAATATCTATCATTAGGAGATATTGATGGTTGGACTTGGTGTTGCAGAACTGGAGAAAAATGCATATGCGATGGTTGATAAGATTGTCCGTTCATATCTATGGAAATAGGCATTACTTGTGGAGCATCTCCTGTGATTCCAAAATAATCTGCAACAGGCTTTCCGACATCTTCGTTGTCCATTTTTACATATACAAAGATAAGCTTTAAAGAAAAAGATAATGTGGAATTATTAAACACTCTCGAGTGATAAATTTATAAGTTCACATAATTCCTACGTCCATATACCTTCCCCTTAAATAACTTCGCAGAATCCTCAATTGTTTAGATAACCTTAGTTGAACTCTTTGATGTCGCTAATAGCAGCACCTGACAATAGAAAGAACAGTTTATGCACATGAAGTGACATGTTTATCAGTCTTAAATATCCAGTTATCATAACCTAAGAGTATATTGTAATTACCTGCTACGTCCATATACCTTCCCCTTAAATAACTTCGCAGAATCCTCAATTGTTTAGATAATCTTAGTTGAATCCTCTGATGGCGCAAATAGCAGCACCTGACAACAGAAAGAACAGTTTATGCACATGAAGTGACATGTTTATCAGTCTTAAATATCCAGTTATCGTAACCTAAGAGTATATTGTAATTACATGTTTCTTAATTTGGCTTTCAAAAATCATAGTTGCACTTTCTTTTGAGAAAGTTGTCACCAACGGAAGTTTGTTTGCAAAGACAAACTCCTTAATTGCAGACTTCTCGAATGGACCATCTGTAAGAAATAGAACGAATGAAAACATAGAAAAAGAAAATACAGACAGAATGCCACCATCAACATGAAGTAATAAGTTCACAAATGGGTGAAGATACTGACCATGATGGGTAACTTTCTCAGGATCCTTCTTTAGCATGACTAAAGCTGGGTGTTTTGCATCAGAATCGATGTGGAAAAGTTTGGCCACTTTAGGATCTGTCGTTTGATAAAAGTTAACATCATCATCAATGCTTGAAGCTGCAGCAAGTTCCTCGCTTTCAGAACCTTATATAAAGAACAACTCGCAATAAAGAAAAGTAAGATATGACAACATAAACATTTATTCTATGATTTTTAGGGTAACAATTTCACCTAATAGAAATAACGCATAAAAAATCAGTTGTTGCAATATAACCGAATTGAACCATAATTAGTGAATGGATCAATCTTAAGTCTTAGCATTAGTAGGCATACTTGTAAGCTTGCCACTCATATATATGTAGGGACATTAGTGCAGTCTTTGTTGTTTCTATTTTCAAGATTAAGAGCTATCTACAACAGCCACCTTTACAAAAACATAGTGCTAAAAACGTAGTCTATAGTAGCTAAAGTAAATTGTTAGGATTAGGGATGGATAATCAGGGGCAAAGAGACCAGCAAAACAATAATATCACAACAGGGCAAAAAAGGAACAATATCAGAACATATTAGATGTGGGAGCAAAAAGCTGGGATTTTGTATTCTTCTCAGAAAGTGTAGTACAAAGTTCTAATAATCCCTTTATAAGAGATAAAAGCCGACATATCAGTTTCCTACATCTTAAGATACACAAGCAAAATGACCAAACTACCCTTAGGACTATAAAGTCAAACATCTAACAATCTCCACCTTGACTTTAGTTCCTAAGTGACTCCATACTTCCAATTATCGATATTGAGCAAATCCAAACAGTGGCGAAACTTGCTCAAAGGAACCGGTTTAGTAAACACATCAGCAGGGTTGTCTTGAGTGTCAATCTTCTTCACTTTGATTCTACTTTCCGAACGAATAAAGTGATAACGAACATCTATGTGTTTAGTCCGGTCATGGTATACTTGGTCTTTAGCCAAACAAATAGCACTCATGCTATCACAAAACACGGTCCGCGTGATCTTGAGGGAAACCCAAATCTTCAAATCAAACCTTTCAAACCAAATTCCTTCCTATCGACTACTTCTGTCCAGCCATGGACTCGCTACCGTATGTCCGATCAAAGCAACTGATGGCTGTAATGTAGCTTTCCAACTTACAACCGAATTTCTAATAGTGAAAATATAACCACTAATGGATCTTCTAGCATCAAGATCCGCAGCATAATCCGAATCTGAGTATCCAGCAACCAAATATTCACGATCACCACCATAAATGAGGCCAACATCAGATGTCCCTTTCAAATAACAAAAAATGCGTTTCACCGCATTCTAATGCTCTTTTCCGTGATGAGCCATATATCATGACACTCTCTCACATCGCGAGAGCTATAGCCGGCCTTGTCAAACCATAGCGCAAATCACATCAAACTTCCAACAGCACTAGCATATGGTATTCAGGACATATACTCTATCTCTGACTCATTTTGAGGTGCGTAAGCACTAGATAAACGAAAATTTACCGAGGAAGGAGTATTTACCGATTTTGCCAAACTCATGCCAAAACAAGAAATAATCTTCTCGATATAACTTTTATGTGATAAGAAAATTTTACCATGTTTTCGATCTTGAATTATTTCCATAGCCAAAAGCTTTTGAGCTGCTCCTAAATCTTTCATATCAAATTATGTATTGAGAAAAGTCTTTAACTTGTTAACTTCCTCAATGTCTTTAGCCGCTACGAGCATATCATCAACGTATAAGAGTAAGTAGATAAGTGACCCTGACGGTGCCTTTTTATGATAGACACAACAATCATAAGCACTTCAACTAAAACCATGCTTTCCATAAAGCTGTCAAATCTCTTGTACCATTGTCTCGGTGACTGCTTCAAACCATAAAGAGATTTCTGAAGCTTACAAACGTAGTCTTCTTTGCCTTGAACAACGAAGCCTTCGGGTTGGCTCATATAAATTTCTTCCTCAAGGTCACCGTGAAGAAATGCAGTCTTTACATCTAATTGCTCCAACTCCAAGTCGTGATGTGCTACTAAGGATAGTAACACACGAATAGATGTATGACGTACTACCGGGGAGGAAATCTCATTGTAGTCGATTCCCTCCTTTTGGCTATATCCCTTCGCGACCAAACTTGCCTTGAATCTGACGATGTCTGAACCCGGTAAACCGGTTTTCATCTTGAAAACCCACTTACAACCAACAACTTTTCTTCTTTCGGGTAGTTGGACCAATTCCCATGTCTTGTTCCTATGAAGAGATTTGATATCTTCACCCACAGCCGCAATCCACATATCAGAGTCTTTTGAAGTAATAGCCTCTCGATAAGTAGCCGGTTCAAGGGACTCCACATCTTCCGCTACTTGCAATGCGTACGCGACATAGTCACCAAATCGAGTAGGAGCTTTTACATTTCTACGAGGTCTATCATGGGCTATAGACCTATCTTGCTCATGTTCCAAATGTGGCAAATTTGTGTGTTCATGTGGTGAAGTATCATCGTGGTCCATATCTCCGGGAACAACGTGCTCCACCTGTTTAGGAACATCCTCCACCTTTCCAGAAACACCATCTTCAAGTTTCGATTCAATCGGATCTTGTTTTACGCGAAACAAGTAATCCTCATCAAACGTCACATCTCGGCTAAATATGACTCTTCTTTCAGATGGTGACCAAATTCGATAGCCTTTAACTCCTTCATCGTATCCCATGAAAATGCCTTTCTCGCCTCTCGGGTCTAGCTTTCCTTCACTAACATGGTAATACGCGGGGCATCCAAAAACACGAAGCTTCGAATAATCCGCGGGCTTCCCAGACCAAACTTCAATCGGAGTCTTACAATCAATAGCGGTGGCAGGAGACCTATTGATTAGATAACAAGCCGTATTGAGTGCTTCAGCCCAAAAACTTCTATCTAATCCGGCATTCAACAGTAAGCATCGAGTTCTCTCCAATAGAGTTCTATTCATTCGTTCAGCTACCCCGTTTTGTTGAGGAGTGTAACGAACCGTATAATGTCTTGCAATTCCTACATCTCTACAAAAGTCATTAAACTCTCTTGAACAAAATTCCAAACCATTATCAGTACGAAGACGCTTGATCCTCCTTCCGGTTTGGTTCTCAATCAGAATCTTCCAATGCTTAAATTTCTCAAACGCCTCACTTTTGTGCTTCATCATAAACACCCACGTCATTCTTGAGAAATCGTCAATGATCGAGAGAAAATACCGAGCACCACCGAGAGAAGGTACTCGAGAAGGCCCCCAACAATCGGCATGAAGATAATCGAGAGTACCCTTTGTTTGATGAATTGCTTTCGAGAAACTCACCCGCTTTTGTTTTCCGATGACACAATGCTCACAAAACTCCAAGCTAGCCACCTTGTGGTTGTCAAGTAGTCCCCGCTTGCTCAATATAACCATGCCTTTTTCACTCATGTGACCAAGACGCATATGCCACAGCTTCGTCAAATCTGAATTACTTTTCTCTGAACAAGAAACAGAAGCGGAACCTGTGATTGTTTCACCTTGTAAAGTGTAAAGAGAAGAAGTACCTTTCATTGCTTTCATCACCACCAAGGCTCCTTTCGAAACACGAAGTACACCATTCTCACTAGTGTATTTGAAACCTTTCGAGTCCAACACACCTAGTGAGATCAAATTTTTCTTAAGATCTGGAACATGGCGAACATCAGTCAGGGTTCTAACCACTCCATCATGCATCTTAATCCGAATTGTTCCAATACCAACAACTTTGCATGGTGAATCATTACCCATGAAGACATGCCCGCCGTCAAACTCTTCATATGTCACAAACCAATCCCGATTCGGACTCATATTAAAAGAACAAGCAGAATCCATGATCCAAACAAGAGGTGTACCTTTATAATCAACTACTGAAAGTACCGCATCGCGTTCCGAACCCGAGTCATCTTTAGCAACAGCCGCGACTTGACCTTTTTCTTTAAGCTTAGGACAATTAACTTTCCAATGGCCTTCCTGTTTACAATAATTACAAGTATCTCGAGGATTTGTTCCTCGAGGTCTCGACTTCGATCTATCTTTGTATCTGCCTTTTCCTTTGCCTTTTTGTGTTGGATGTCTACCCCTATCTTGACCCGTAGCTGATAAGCCGACAGGTTGAGATTCCGAAGTTCCCGATGCTTGATGACGAAGCTCTCGGGAATGCAAACTGGATCGAACATCTTCTAATGTGATGGTGTCTTTACCAACAACAAAGGAATTCACAAAGTTCTCAAATGAGGGAGGTAACGATACTAGAAGAATAAGAGCGGCATCTTCATCATCAATCTTGACTTCAACATTCTTCAAATCCATCAAGATTGAATTCAAAGCATCAAGATGATCTTTTAATGCCGAGCCCTCTTTCATTCGTAGTGAAAACAAACGTTGCTTCAGTAACAACTTATTCGTCAACGACTTTGTCATATAAAGCTTTTCTAGCTTCTTCCACACACCCGCAGCCGTTTCCTCATCCGCAACCTCGTAAAGAACCTCATCCGATAAAGATAGCAAAATAGTGGAATGCGCCTTTTCATCTTGCGAGTTATATTTTGCATCGGTCATATCAGCCGGTTTGGGACCGGCTAAAGGTGCCCAAATGCCTTGTTGTTTCAATAAGGCTCGAATTTTAATTCGCCATAAACTAAAGTTACTTTTGCCATTAAACTTCTCAATATTAACCGATGGTGATGGTGTTGATGTTTGAGAAGACATAGTTCAAATGGGTTTACTAATGGACCAGAAACAAAAACTTCCCACAACAAAATTCTGATTATTCTAATCCCAACTAACAACCTCTTCAATCTAACAAACAAGTAGAAGCAACAAATGATTGACCAAAGGAAAACCCAAAACCACAAAACAAACCTGATATCTTCAAGTGATGGAATCAGCACCACAAAAAACAAATACAAAACGAATCAAGAACAATCTTGAAATCAACTCAAGAAGTGAAGCCGGTTCACCAAATCAGAAAACCCAAACGAGTCCAAAACCTCAATACAATTTCAACTTGCTTCTAAATCGATCGAGCGGCTCTGATACCAATTTGTTAGGATTAGGGATGGATAATCAGGGGCAAAGAGACCAGCAAAAAAGATTCAAAACATGGCATAGATCAGAACCTTTTGATAATAAAAACACCAAGTTCTGCTCATGTTCTGATCTTTGTTATTGTCCCTAGTTGTATGCACTGTTCTGCTGCAATTGTTATTTTGCCTATCTAATTATGTACCTATAATCCTAACAATCTTATTTGTGTAAAGCTTATCTAGCCTTTAGTCAAATAACCCTACTTTCTAATAAGAAAAGAAAATTAAAAATACCTATAATTATATATAAATTTGAAATCAATACATAAATTAGTACCTGGTGTTTTCTGAGAAGAAGGGTGCTACAGATGTGTGTTCTCCAAAAATATGACGAGATGGGATGGTGAGGTGGAGCGGCAACACCTGTAGAGATGGAGGGTTAGGGTTTATAGGTGGATGGAGGGTGATGGTGGTGGAGATTGGTTTGGTGACACGAGAGAGTATGGGGAACGGGTTAAGGATTTTTAGATTATAAATTTTAGTAGTTTGTTTTGAGATGAAAATTTTGGTGGAGTGGGAATGAAAATTTGAGATGAAAATCAAAATTTTAAAGTCCCGCCATTCTCATTATCACATATGATAGACCGGTGTCTCGTATAAGAAATAGCCTTGTGGGTCAAACAAATAAAAAGGTGTTTTAAGGGTATGTTTGGCGAAAGGCTTATGGGGGCTTATCGGGGACTAAGTTTTTAAAATAAGTCGGCTTATAAATAAGTCTCGTTTGTTACACGGGCTTATTAAAGGGCTTATAAGTCATAAGTCTCTATAAGCCCCAGACCTATAAAGGGGCTAAAAACTTTTGTCAGGGCTTTTGAACCTTAAATTACTTATATACCCACAAAATTATCTAACATATACCAAAAATTCATTTAATTATGTCATTTTTAGTAATTTTGCAATAATAAGCCCCAGCCTCAGCGCATTTGCCAAACAAATTTACATAAATACAAATTTCAAATTCGACTTATAATATAAGCACTAGCCCCAGCCCCAGCCCCAACACACATCATATATTTTGCATCTCTTTTTTAAAGCCCATTATAAGTAGGTTTTTGCCAAATTCAAATATTCAAGTGCATCAAAAGATTGACTTGTATGGCTAGGGGTGTTGATCGGTTCGGTTATCGGGTTGTTCGGTTAAATTTTCTTTTTGGGTCAAACCGAAACCGAACCGAAGACCGAATTTGAATTCGGTTCGGTTTTCGGGTTGATCCAAATAACCCGAATTACACCATTTATTTTTTAAGTATTTGGTACTAGCAATGTTCTAAATACATATAAGTATTTGCCACCAGTGATACCAACAGTTCCAAATACATAAGTATTTGGCACCAACAATAGATAGCGTTCCAAATACATATGCAAATTTGGCACCGTTGGTACCGACCGTCCCAAATACATATGTATTTGGCACCGTTAACTCAAATTGTCCCAAATACACATGTATTTGGCACCAATGTTAGAAAACGTTCCAAATGCATACGTATTTGGAACAGTTTTTTAATAGTCATCTCAAATACCTACTTTTTGGAACGGTTAGCTAACAAGTGCCAAATGCGTGTATTTGGCACGATTTTTTGACCGTTCCAAAAAATTTCGTCCTAAAAACCACCTTTTCTTTTCTTGTAGTGTGAGGTTACTTTTTTATTATAAATAATGCCATGTAAGTATGACATTCGAGTATGATTAAAATTTAGGGACTTCAATTAGTGAGTCATAAAGTTAGTTCCAAGTTCCTTATATTTATAACTTACAATAGCATTGTATCTACACAAATCCAAGAAAGCAAATATTTTTGACAATTATCGTATTTAATAACGATTTTCAGCGGTGGGTGGATGTTTCAAGTTGTCGTATAAAGACTTACCAGCATTTGTGAATTGAACAGTATTAATCTTTGGAGACATAGAAGTCTTTTAGTCTTGAGTTGGATATGTGACATTTGTGGTAGAAGTCTCTTGTCTACAATGAACAAACACAACGAATTACAAAATAACTATTTGATAAATAAAGAAAATAGCGCAAAAATGATTTCTTGGGTGTAGCCTACCCATCGTAAATTATTATACAGTGAAATACATTCTGAGAGACAAAAACTTGAATCCAATGTAAAAGACTTCGTAAAACATCTTATAGATTCATAACTTTAATTCAACTATAAGTGATCATACAAATGGAAAATAAGTTACTTATCAATATAATCATGATCATTTATTGAAGAATAGAAGGGGCTACAACTGTAATTGAGAGATATTCCTTGGGATAGATTTCCTTTTATGTTCTTAAAGTTCCTTATTTTTGTATATGATTGTCATGTTATAAAACGCATATCCACTCACAAATATTTAAGTGAGCAAAGGTAAAGCTCAAAAGAAAGTAAATAACCACATAATTCAGTTTTGATAGACCATTGCGAATCTGTTTTGTAAACATGTAAACCATAAGCTATTTGGAAAATCAGCTAGTGTTTGGAATTACTAATTTTTTTCTCGTCTAGGACGTTCAAATACCGCAATGTACTAATCTATATACATCTTGCCCTATCATATCAGGCTATTGTTCTCAATTTCACTATAAATCAATCTATTTGTTAATATCGCTATATCATTCAAACTAAGTACATAGCCGACAGCTTTACAGATACGGCCTTGTCAACAAGTACGATAGTCGTATCTTGAGGCATGATTCGTCAACTAGAATTATCATGCATTTGATCTATATAGTATTTGGATAAAAGATATTGTTAAACAATGTTATTTTATTAATTGAAGTATTTGATATGATTCGTTTTCATTATAATCATTGGTCCTGTTTTTGCATGTTTAATTCGTGAATGAATGTTATTCTAAATAGTCTATGTCAATCAATTATATGAGAATATAATTGAATTAAGACATATTTGAGTGTTTAGTTATATTCGTAGAATATTTAAAGAACGGTTTTCCATCTCACACGATATTCAATAGATTTGCATGTCGGACTTCTCCAACACAAGTCACTAAACAGTCCATTAATAATGCTATTATACAAACTTGTCATATTCCATCAAGGTTCTCATTCTCTGTTTACATAATATTGTACACTAATCTTCCATTCAATTTGTAGCAGTTGATACAGATTAAAAAAATGAAAATCACTTGTAGATTCATCAAGCACACAAATAATAACACATACCCTTTTTCCCAAACTGAATAACTTAGGTAATGTGAGGGTTAACATTACCTTGAGATGCATAACCATCATAGATACGGCCGCCATCGATCCACAACCGTAACCGACATTTCATATAAAGTAAGGAGAGTCGTTGATTATTATTTGGGGACATGTGTCATTTTTTTAATCATTTCTTATAAAGCTTGTTTTATATAATAGGTGGATGGTCGGTTCGTTTAACAAATTTAAATTCGGTTCGGTTCGATTTTACGCAAAAAACAAACAACTAAATTAATCGAATCGAATAAACCGAAAAACGTGATAACCAAGCCAATGAACAGCCCTAATCCAAAATCATTTTTATTTTGGTTTTCTTTCTCGAGACGAGTATTTGACTCGGATATACGTCGTTTATTCTAACCTTGTAACTTTTTTTATCTCTTTAACTAGTTAGTCAAAAATGTGTAACTGATAAGATATGAGGCTGAAAGCTTTTAT
>BQNB010051497.1:32500-35905 GCA_026074375.1 Tanacetum coccineum | reverse complement strand
CCCGAAGGACCAAGAGAAGACCTCCTTCACTTACCCTTACAGAACTTTTGCCTACCGACGCATGCCTTTTGGCTTATGTAATTCTTTCCTTCTCTTTATGCCTCTCCCATTTAGAAAAAATGCTCAAAAGGTGCGAAGACACCAATCTTGTTCTAAATTAGGAGAAGTGACATTTTATGGTCAAAGAGGGCATCGTCCTCGGCCATAAAATTTATAATTCCGGGATTGAGGTCGATAGGGCCAAAGTTGATGTAATAGCAAAATTACCTCATCCCACAACTGTCAAAGGATTTAGAAGTTTTTTAGGACATGTCAGATTTTACCGTAGGTTTATTCAAGACTTCTCAAAAATCTCCCGACCAATGACCCACCTTCTAGAGAAAGAAACCTCATTTGTCTTTTCCAAGGAATGTGTAGAGGCATTTAATGCCCTTAAGAAGAAATTGACCGATGCACCGATTTTAGTTGCCCCCGATTGGGACCTATCGTTTGAGATTATGTGTGATGCTAGTGACTTTGCGGTAGGTATAGTCTTGGGGCAACGTAAGACCAAACATTTTCAACCGATACACTATGCAAGCAAGACTATGACCGACGCTCAATCTCATTATACTACTACAGAAAAAGAGCTTTTAGCCGTAGTGTATGCTTTCGAGAAATTCCGGCCATATCTTGTCTTGTCGAAAACAATAGTGTATACGGACCACTCGGCTCTTAAGTATCTTCTCTCTAAACAAGATGCTAAACCGAGATTGCTTCGTTGGATTCTCCTACTCCAAGAATTTGATGTCTTTATCCGTGATAAAAAAGGAGCGGAGAATCTAGCGGCCGACCACTTGTCTAGGTTAGAGAACCCCTACCAAAGTGAGCTCGAGAAAAAGGAAATTACGGAAACATTTCCTCTCGAGACACTTGGTATGGTGACTTTTCGTGGTGATGATAGTACCCCATGGTTTGCCGATTTTGCAAATTACCATGCGGGGAATTTTGTGATTAAAGGGATGTCGTCCCAACAAAAGAACAAGTTTTTCAAGGATGTTAAGCACTACTTTTGGGACGACCCCTATTTGTTCAAGATTTGTGCGGATCAAGTGATCCGGCGGTGTGTTTTGGCCAAGAAGCCCATGATATCCTCATGGCTTGCCATAATGGACCCATCGGGGGACATCATGGTGCCAACTACACCGCTAAAAAAGTCTTTGATGCCGGATTTTATGTAACAACTAGGAATTTTTAGATTTTTAAATGACTATTTTACCCTTTTACTTTTCGGGTCCGACTTGACTTTTTGACTTTTTGACTTTGTACGGTCACATAAAAGCGATTACCGCGTAGCCGGTAAATTTCTAAAAATTATTTAAATAATAAATCATATTTATTATTATTTATCTCTCATTACGAATTTTGTTTTCAAATTTATTTGAAAAGAAAACGAGAAAATATATGTTATTTCTAAGCTGACTTATCAAAAACGACCCGCTAGATCACGTTTTCACGACTTGAACTCTAAAGCAATTTGATGTAAACGGCATTCTGGGCAACATTTTAGTTTTGCCCGAGACCCGAAAACAGACAGAAAGTGACTGAAATGCCCTCGCAAGGTTTTAGAAACAAGAAAATAATTAAATTATATTTAATTATCACCTTTTATTAAATAAAAATATTTAATAAAGTATTTATCATTTTATTTAGTACGTTTGTTAAAAACGCAAATATTCAAGTTAGAGTTCATTTTACGGACAAGGTTTATCAGTGGTGCGCAAATAAATAATAAACATTTTTAAATCAATGTTATAAAACATTTATAAGATGATAGTCATATGGATACTCATTTTGTGGGGAAAATTATTTGGAACGCAATGGCGCAAGTTTCGTATTTTAAATCATCCGTTAAGTCGCTCAAACGAGTCCCGAACCGTTATTTAACGAAAGTTACACTTTAGGTCCTCCTTTGGTACTATTTTACACAAACTTACCCTAGATTATTAGTTAAAAACTTGCTATATATTTTAAAAGTTTTCCTATATATATATATAAGTTATATATTTCTTTTTTATTTTTAATGCAAAACACACACACACATATATACATCTCTCCCTCATCATTTTCGGCGAGCTCCCACCGCCGCCGGCCATCACTCAGCCACCGCCGCCACCCCCTTCGGCCACCGAAAAACTTTTCCGGTGAGTTTTCCTGCCAAGTCCAAAATTTCTTTTCACCACTGGATCTATCCGATCCCCAACACCACGCGCCTCCACGCACCACCCACCCACTCAAGCGCCCCGTCATCATCATCACATTTACCACCCACAATGTGCGTTTCGGTTTTAAAAACCACCAAGGCGTGCGGTTTCCGGGGTTTAATATTAAACGACCCAAAGGGTGCGGTTTGACTTCGTCTCAGCAATAGGGTGGCGTTGGGTTTGGTTAATTTACACCGTGACCAGGGTTGCGTTTTGGGGTTTAATAAAAATCCGGACTCAATGGGGACTGCGTTTGCTTTGGTGTCAGTCCAAAAAACAAGTCGTGTTTGGTTTTTTTTGTAATGCCACGGAGGGTCTTTTGCGTTTCGGTTTACTGCATAAAACCACAAGGGTGCGGTCCGGTTTGGTTTCTCAAACAACTGGGGTGCGTTGGGTTTGGTCCCGGCCCTAAAATGGGTGCTTGGGTCGAAGCCAATGACCAAAGGTGCGTTTGGATTATCAGAAACCACACCATAAGGGTTTTTTTTTTTTTGTGCTGGTTTATGGGTTCAGATTAGGGTGCGTTTGGTTGGCATATAACAAAAAAAGGGGTTTGCGTTGGGTTCTGGGTCAGCCACACCATAGGGTTGGGTGTGGGTTTGGGGGCTAGCCACCCAAATAGGGTGTTGCGTGTTGTTTTGTGGGTTGCTACCAGCGAAGGGTTTGCGTTTGGTTTTGGGGTTTTTGACAGCGGAAGGGTGCGTTTTGGTTTTGTGGTTTTTTTTCTTTCTCAACCGCATAAGGGTTTGCGTTTGGCTGTTTTTTTTTTTTTTTTTTATTAAAACAGCCATAGGGTGATTTGAGTTTTAGAGAAGACAACAAAAGGGGTGCGTTTTTTGGCTTGGCAAGGAAGGAAGAAACACCCAAGAGGTGTGTTTGGTTTGGCAGATTAACCAAACAGGGGTGTTTGGTTTGGCAGATTAACCAAACAGGGGCGTTTGGTTTGGCTGTTAACACCTAAAAGGGGTGTTTGGGTGGAGGCAGGAGGAGAGGAAATCCCAAAAAAAAAGGGCGTGTGTTTGGGGGTTAGCAGAAATACCCGAACAGGGGCGTTTGGTTTAGCAGATAAGGGGGCGTTTTTTTGGATTTAGCAACAAGGGGTGCCCTTTTGGATGGTATAAATCGATTAATAAATATATCGTAAGATTTTTATAAATAAATA
>BQNB010051497.1:0-27500 GCA_026074375.1 Tanacetum coccineum | reverse complement strand
ATGTTTTGGTAACTATTTGGGGATTTAAATGGTTAGGCATACTTTACAACTCTTTGATTTAACGTTCATACATACATTTTTGGAGACTATTATAAGGATTGAAATGGTCACACATGTTTACAAATATTTGATCCATCATTTACATTTACAAAAATCTATGAACTCATCAACTTTATGTTGACCCTTTTAAGCATGTTTTTCTTAGGTGAATTAGATGCTTGGCTTACTTGATGTGTATTGGAGTCCAAATTGACAAGATTTCATTCATGGATTTCTACTTACATACAAATGATCAAATCTCGTTGTATTGCTTTCAAGATTTTCATTGTGATGCAATTATGGGACAAATGTTATATCAATTTCAAGAAAATCAACGAGATTACTTTTCAAACGACACATTTAAAGGTCGTTCTCTTATATCTTGTGCTGTTGTATTATGAAGTAACATTCCCGGATATATTTCCGTTGCGACATATTTTTGGGGGTGTTACAAATTGGTATCAGAGCATTGGTTATAGAGAACTAGGTTGCACTATAACCGTTTTCACAAACATTGTATCACATCAAACATTTTCAAAGTGCATACACACTACTTGCTTACTTGCTTGCATTACTTGTTACATTAAGTTCTTACATGACATACATATATAATATATATGCTTAAATCCCTTTGCGTATATTTTACATTTATTTATATAAGAGTTAATTATATAAATACTAGAGCATTTCTTAAGACATTGTGGGTTGTACAATGTTCTTATTTATACCTCAGACATTGTAAGTTACCCAATGGTCTCATTTTATTTCTTAAGACGTTGTGAGTTTCACAATGGTCTTACTTCGTTCTCAGACATTGTAAGTTAAACAATGGTCTTTAAGAATATTTTTTGTATAACTTTATACAATATCGTAGTACGCGAAAGCCGTCATAATTTTGTTTACATGGAATTATGTATGAATCTAAGTATTACAAGTCTTGTATGGGCGGGACTTGTAATATAAGGATTGATATGATAATTGCTATGTTAACAAAACCCGTTACAGTTCTGTTTACATGGGATTATGTATGAATCTAAGTATTACAAGTCTTGTATGGGCGGGACTTGTAATAGGAGGATTGATATGATCATTGCTATGTTGACTCGTTCATAAAGACCTTTATCTTATTTACTCTAACCGAGTACTCATTAACTATCTTGAACTCTATGTCGATCTCGCTTGATAGTTTTGCTCTTCGTCTCTGAAGACGAGTTTTAAACACTCGTTCCATACTCATTAGGACAAATGCATTATCCACCACCTTGAAGGTTATGTGAGTACGCGTATTGCATCAAAAATTATTAAGTAGGATGATTTATAATCTCTTTATTTGAAAGGATTGGGACGCCTCTTCATTTAAATAAATAAATTGTAAATCACCGAACCATAAGTTTATCAATTCATTATTTACATAAATTGGGACGCTTCTTTATGCAAATAATGAATTATAAATGAGTGGGCTTAATGGTATCCGATATGAAACGAGTATGAACTCGAACCCGATAATCACCGGAATCCGTTAAAAAGGTCTAGAAACACAATCGTGCCTTACCACTCAGCAGAATCTTAAGGCCTCACTTGGAACTACCTTACCTCCTTCTTAAGTTATTACTTTTGCCGTTACAAATCCTTACAATCATGAACTGTTTGTGGAGCTAACAGACTTGTTACACTCTTGAGATAATGGACTTGGTTCAATCTCGAACTAATGACTGAGTACCATATTCCGCCGCCTATCGCATAAGCTCTCCCGCGAGCTCCTCTCATTTGTTAAACTTTATACTGGGGATATTGTTTCTCGAAATATCATCACTCTCCATATCCCATCACCGTTTGTTATAGTTATTATTGTTATGGTTGCTGTTGTTAGGTCCGGGAGCGGTCCACTAGTACGAAGACTTAGGTCGCGATACATCCCAGCTGGTACAACTTTATCCAATAGGTAATGCAACCCCCCTTAAACCAGATAAACACCTATCGTTGAAACATCTAGACGAACTATTCATTTTGGGCCACTAGTACGAAGACTTAGGTCGCGATACATCCTAGTACTGCCAAGTAAGTTGAATACTTACATCCATAAGCCTCATCCGTTATTAATCATCGAACATTACAGATATCAGAAACGAGACTTCGTCCTTGAACATTTTTCACTTTATATAGACATACTCACGCGACTACACTTTCTCCTTCGACGCTTTCACTATTAAGAGACTTTCCTTATAATGCGTGTATATCAGTCATAAGACCTGTGATGATATTTTTTAAGATACCTATTTTGATGGATTAAATATCCTGGTCAAACCTAGCTAAAATTTATGAAGTGTCAAAACATCGAATTTTGCTGAATAAAGTTATCAACGCCATGTTTAAAACTGCGTTATTAAATCTTAAATCTTTTCTAGGTCACACAATCGGTTAATACAAATTAAATCTCGGGACGAGATTTCTTTAAGAGGTAGGTACTGTAACAACTGGCAATTTTTGAAATTTTTAAATGACTATTTTACCCTTTTACTTTTCGGGTCCGACTTGACCTTTTGACTTTTGATCTTTTATTGCCACATAAAAAGGATTACCGCATAACCGATAAAATTTATTACTGCCCGGGTGTTCTTGGAGGGGACACCTGCGAGGGGTACATATTCATTTCTGCCCGGGTGTTCTTGGAGGGGACACCTGCGAGGGGTACATATTTATTACTGCCCGGGTGTTCTTGGAGGGGACACCTACGATGGGTACATAGTGCATCGGTTTCATGAACTTAGAGTAATCGTAGTCATTGTTTTATACACACATGAATATTTGTGTTGTCTTGAATAAAGTGGCAATACATACTTTGAACAAAGGTGGTCTAACTATACATACATTTTGGTGACTATTTAGGGATTTAAATGGTCAGACATACTTTACAACTCTTTGATTTAACGTTCATACATACATTTTTTGAGACTATTATAAGGATTGAAATGGTCACACACGTTTACAAATATTTGATCCATCATTTACATTTACAAAAAACTATGAACTCACCAACTTTATGTTGACCCTTTTAAGCATGTTTTTCTCAAGTGAATTAGATGCTTGGCTTACTTGATGTGCATTGGAGTCCAAATTGGCAAGATTTCATTCATGGATTTCTACTTTCATACAAATGATCAAATCTCATTGTATTGCTTTCAAGCTTTTCATTGTGATGCAATTATAGGATAAATGTTATATCAATTTCAAGAAAATCAACGAGATTACTTTTCAAACGACACATTTAGAGGTCGTTCTCTTGTATCTTGTGTTGTTGTATTATGAAGTAACACTCCTGGACATATTTCCGTTGCGACACATTTTTGGGGGTGTTACAAAAGACCTATCATTATTGATCTATAAACACCCCCTTATATCATCGCTTTCGATGTTGTTCATCTTAAGTGGGGGATATGTGTATTGTATCATATGCTACAGGGGCAATAATAAAATATATAAACCCCTTTATCATATTCGTGTTGGTTACGTGTTATAAAACCAAAAAGTTATAAAAGGTATAAAGATGGTGCAACTATAAGCCATCTGTGTGCTCAAAATGTGAAGATGGTACAACTATAAGCCATCTGTATGATTATGAAGAATGAAGCTAGTAGCCCATTATTGTGGATCAGATATTCGCACTTGGATACTTGGACTTTTGGACGAACAGTAGATGGCTATGACAACCTTAGTTTATTTAGACTAATTGTTTTGTGTATTTTGTTTAACACCAATTAAAGTGTATCCCATGTCTTATCCTACCCTATATCATTCTCCAACTTAACCTTTGGTTTTGCTCGAATGAGGGAGTGAGCAATCATACATATCTCATACGTTGTTACGGATGTGTATGTGTGGTTTTGTCGCCCTTATTGGTGTAATGCTTTTGGTAAAGATTGCATTTAAAGAATGATTTACTCTGATAAACCTTTGTGTCACCCTTGTTGCCTTTAAGGGTTGTTTAGACCCTAATTCTAGTTGGTGGAGTTTTGTGTACTTTACAAGCCTATGATAGAATACATGCTATGACAGTGCAGTTGAGTGATCACCTCGAAAAATAAAACACTTAGACTAGAATGAGAGTTGAACGATTTTTAGTCCCCTTTTTCATGAGGTGTTCAGCTTTGATGTTTCTAGCATAAGTAAATTATGAATTCATTTCTCAAAGTTAAAATAGGGAAATCATTTTATAAATTATTATAACAGTTCTTCTTGAGGGCAAGTAGAAGTCAAGTGGGGAATATTTAATAATATGAAATAGTTATTACTTTTAGTGTCAAATTCCTTATGAAAATGCTTGTAATTATGTTATAAATGTCTGAAAACAATACTTAATCAATTATATTTAGTTTTCAAGAAAAATACGAGCATTAGAGCAAGAGATACGAGATTTGGACGTGGATTAACAAGATTAACAAAGAAATGAGTCAGCACCAAGATTTATGGCGTAAACACTCCATCATACTTACACCGTATCCAACATCGTCAAAGAGGATGACTTATCCAGGTCATTGTTACGGCGTAACGTCAACGCTTGAGTTACGCCGTAACACAATTTAAGCCTGGAGAATGAAAGCCCACGTAAGCAAGGTTACGGCGTAACAATTACATACACGTTACGTCGTAACACTTTTGATACTTATAAATATAGCCCTCAATCGGCTCATTAAGCATCACTCACTATCACTCCTTCCACCATAATACCAAGAAGCGAACAAGGCTTCTAGAATACGAAGAAATCCACCAGAAGTCTAAGGGAGTCATCACTAAATTGTATTTTTGTAATTAATCGTTCAAAACGCATACTGTAAGGATTATGAGTTTTCTATCCAAGATTTCCTTTATTAATTCTTGATGTACTATTACCATAAGCGGCTAAGCACTTCTAGTGCTGGCATAGCTATGTATTTACTATTGTTATGTTAAATGTTTCCTATTTAATTATGATTTTATTAGATGTCCTTATAGCCTGTTATTGATCCCTGGGTTTTGGTCGTGTTGAGGGTGGCTTAGATCCTGTTAGTTCTGTCATTAGGCGGACTAGTTGAACATGGGATTAACAGGGTACTAGGGTAGATTTGCACCTATCTCTAGTGTAGGAATTAACCTGATTACCACCTCTATCTTATTAAACACTTAAAAAGCACAGGAACTCTTTTAAAGATTGTTAATAATCTATATAGGTTATAGATTTGGTCTTAAGGATAGTTGGGGATTAATCACTACAGCTTGGTTGCCCTACCTTCATGACTTTTGGGAGATTCAGGATCACAGGAAGTATAGGATAGACCTCAAATGCCAATTCGGGTCTGTCGATAATAGAACCACTAATAAAACAAGTAATTAGACATTGCACAAGAAAATATAATCATAGTAGTAGTAATGAAATAAATAGGCTAGCACGCTTTTCTCCCTGATCACTTCTATCAATTTATTTTCTGTAATTTACTTTCCTATTAAATTTCAAATCAATTCAAAACTATTTTCTAAACGTGACATAATCAAATTAGAACTAGTTATACTTAGCTCTTGGGACGACCTCAGATTTACCAACTATTGCACTACATACGACCGGGTTCTCTGCCCGTTAGTACGTGTATCGGTAGATGAGTTTTATAAATTTAAAACTTGGCAAATAATTATTTAAAATAATTTACGCATCAGTTTCTTTGTTTGATCTTATTTGTTATCATGACTGGGGGTATTGGAGGTAGTAATTCTAATGATATTCCGATTAACAATTTAGATGTTGGTAATCCTTTGTGTATGCATCCTAATGATAATAGCAGTGTTGCATTATTCATTTTAAGCTTTTTGATACTGAAAATTATAGAATATGGTCTAGTGCTATGAAACTTGCTTAAGATAAAATATAAACCTTCTAGGGAAATTGAAAGATATAAAGCTAGGTTTATTGCTAAAGGTTTGATGCAAAGAGAAGGGTTAAACTATGATGAGACCTTTAGTCCTGTTGTGAAAATGGTAACTGTTAGGTGTCTGATTACTATTGTTGTTATAAATGCCTGACTTTTATACCAACTTGATGTGAACAATGCAATTTTATATGGTGATCTTAATGAGTATTTTTATATGAATTTACCTTTAAGATAGTAGTGGAAAAGTGTTTAAATTGAATAAGTCTTTACATGGTTTAAAACAAGCACCAAGGCAATGAAATGCCAAATTAACCGCTTCTTTGATTGAGAAATGGTTTGTTCAAAGTAAGTTTGACTATTCTTTGTATATAAAGAAATCTAGGAATGTCTTTTTTGCATTGCTGATATATGTTGATGATATAGTTGTTACTGGAAATTGCAAAGAAAGTATTGAGTCTTTTAAATTGTTTTTAAAAAAGAAGGTTATAATAAAAGACCTGGGTATTTTGAAATATTTTATGGGTATTAAAGTTTTAGAAAATAAACATGGGATTTGTTTAAGTCAAAGGAAATATTGTTTGTAGCTTTTGCATAATATGGATTACTTGCAGCTAAACCTGCAACTACTCCATTACCTAAAACTAATGTTTTCAATCACAAAGAATGTTGAGCGCATAAACTACAATTTAATATTACTGAATATCAAAGACTGGTGGGTAAACTGATTTACTTAAATCATACTAGGCTAGATATTTCATACTATGTGTAGTGTTTAAGTCAATATATGAACTCTTCATTACAATCTCATTTTAAAGATGCAATGAGAGTGCTAAGGTACTTAAAAAAAGCTTTATGAACTAGAGTTCAAATGAATAAAACCCTGCTTTTAGGTTAAAGTTTTTTCTGATGTTGATTGGGCTAAGTGTCTAGTATAAAAGGAAAAGTGTATCTGGTTTTTGTGTTATGATTGGAAAAATAGTAAGAAGTAACCAATAATTTCTAGATCTTTAGTAGAATCTGAGTATAGATGTTTGATTGCTTCTACATGTGAAGTTATATGGATTTGTAATATTTTGGGCGAGTTTAAAATAAGGAGGTTGTTTCTGGTTGACATTTTATGTAATAGCAGTTCTGCTATTCAGATTGCAAGCAATCCAGTCCTTCATGAAAATACAAAGCACTTTGAGATTAATGTTCATGTGGTTAGACAAAAAGTTGCAGCTAGTGTGATTAGAATTGTAAAATTTCATACCTCTAACCAAGTTGCTAATATTTTTACCAATGGTTTAAGCATTAGTCAACATCAGTAGTTTTGTAAAGATCTGAGTCTTGTAGACATGTTCAGGCTAAGGGTTTGCAGGAAGATGTTCAAATAACAAGTCATTTTATTATAAAAACTTATATCCTTTGGTTGATATTGTTATGTAAGTCCAAGGGCTTATTTTAGCAAGTTTGCAGCTAGTCTGAAGGTTTGATTCCAGCTTTGATAAAGATAGAATTACAAGGGCTGATGTGTAAATTCATCCTATATAATCTAAAGTTCTGCTAGGGTTTCTTCACTTTTCTAGCCGATTTACACACACATATATTTTTCTCTCTCAATGTTTGTATTCTCTTCTTGGTTTGTGATACCAATCTTTGGTATCTTCTGTTTTGTATTAATCTTGTCTTCTATTGTTCAATCTCTTTATTTGATCAAGAGTTTTGTGTATGAAAGTTTTGTAGTGAGGTTGTGATAACATCTTGTTTAAAAGGACTATTAGTGTCTTTTGTGTGTTTGATAACACATATTTAGGGACTATCTTCGGTTAGGTAATTTAATATAGTGAGGGGATGGTCGGTTGATAGTTTTGTGGTGTTCTTGGTTGTGATTATGTTTGGTTTATATAAGTTTACAGATTGTGATACAAAACGCAGAAGCGACTATGATAGAAGCTTTTTTGTTAATAGTGAAAGAAAAGTTGAGAAAGATGATATCCTCTACCCAATACTCCAAGTTAAGGTCAATAGCTTTTTTGTTTTAAAATACCACAAAACATAGAGGTCACCACATACAAAAAAAATTGACATTTTGGTAGATACTTATATAAAAAAATGTTTATCTAGATAGTTATTTATATCTATATTTTACTTACAATGTAAAACACTTATTTTTTTTCTCCAACAATAGAACGATGCAAGCACCCATTTTCCATTTTTTTTGGAGAAAAGGTGGATCTGTGCTCCGCATAGTATCAATTTATGTATCATATTAGTTGATGATTGTGGATAAGGAGTCGCGAGCGACCATAGGCGTAAGTGTAATAAGAGGCTCCCCGGAGTATAGAGGCGGAGCCCGCGTCCGATAAAATATATTACATTAAAAAACGTTGAAGTACAAAGGATGTAGGTTAGGTCCTACATCACAGCACGCTGCAAGGTAGAACAAGAACGCACCATTTGTGCTAAAACCAAAAAACATAAGATTGACATGCCAATATCATGAACCAACTACCTCTATGAAAACGCGACACAACCTATGAAGCAAAACTAATTTAACTCACAAGAGATGCCAATAATCATACGACAATCCATCAACTCTTCTTGCTATAGGAATTTTCATGCTCCACTTCCTCGATATCCTCCCTATCAAAGTATGAACTTTCATTTCAAGAGAGAAGACTATGTTTCTTTTTGGAGAGTCCGCTTTTCTACCCGACCAAATACCAGTTTTCCTAAGAGTCTTGTTTAGAGGAGCCTCTACCTTTTTCCGCGCATCATCAAACACTCCATCCATGGGTTCTATAGACATGTCCTTCTCGATAAAAACCTCTTCAACTTTCTCGCTATATCGGTCAAGAATAGAGCTAGTTGATTCATCAGTAACCGTCTCGTTGTCATTATTAGATTAAAAAACATTGTCTTCTTTTGATAAGGCATCAAAAGAATTCTTCAATGAGAAAAGGTTGAGCTCTTGTTCATCAATCTATTTCTTTCCAATACGATCACATAACAGATTCGTAGTAACCTTATTGGTATTCAGCTGCGAAGTTGATGCTCACCGTTCCTATTAGCGGGTCTACTAATAGGACGATAGATAAAACTAGTGTTAGCCTTAATTATATTAAGTCAAACAAGAATGTTATCGGTCTTAGAAAGTCAAACTAGGTCTTATATTGTAATAGGTTAGTCGGGTTCAACGGGCTTGGATTGTAATCTAATATTGTTCGTGTTTCGGGCTTAAATCCCAAGTTAAACCAAGCTCGACCCGTTTAGAAAGCCCAAGTGCCAAGCTAGCAAGGCATGGGTATAAATATCCCTTCACCACACTTGGTGAAGGGTGTTGGTTACATTTTCATTCACTTGTAATCCACCATCTCTCTAATTTAATCTTCCTTTCTTGTTTTCTCTCTCTACTTTCTCTCTTTAAGATTTCTTCTTATTTTCTAGCATATTGGTAAAGATTATTGTTGTGTAATGGATTAAACTAGTGGGATAACATGTGGTACCAGAGCTAAAGGGGTGTTAAGTGTTTGTTTTGTGTGAAATTCATGGGTTAGTTGGTTATATATTTTTTTTTTGAAAAAAAGCAAGAAAAAAAATCAACATTTGATCTTTGTTTCGTGGTTAAAAGTGTTAAAGACTTGTACTTTCGGGCTTAGATCAATTCCTTGCATCATTACTAGGTGGTTTTAACATCATTTCGTAGCTTACAAGATTTTTTCGTGGTTAAAAGTGTTTGAAGATTTTTTCTTGGCTGCGTTTTGCCTATCTGAAGCGGTGTTCGTTGTTACGTTTTGTTCAAGTCATTGCGTTTTGCTCAATTCATTGCGATTTTCTCAAGCTTGGGTTTTGCTCAAGTCATTGTGTTTTGCTCAAGTCATTGCGTTTTGCTCAAGTCATTGCGTTTTGCTCAAGTCATTGCGTTTTGCTTCCAAAGTCATTGCGTTTTGCTTAAAAAGTCACTGCGTTTTGCTTCCAAAGTCATTGCGTTTTGCTTAAAAAGTCACTGCGTTTTGCTTAAAAAGTCACTGCGTTTTGCTTCCAAAGTCACTGCGTTTTGCCTAGAAGATCTTGCGTTTTGCTCATTGCGTTTTGCCAAGGACAGCTTGCGTTTTGTCTCAAGGTTGCGTTTTGTCCATTGAAAACCCTTGTTTTGAAAACCTAATTTCCCGGAACAGGTGGTATTTGACCGAATTTGGGAATCTATTAATCATTGTCTAATCAAAACATAACATCAAGACAAACAAACTTGAAGGACTTAGAACATCATTTTGGACTTAACATACAACCAATCAAACCAACAATCAACTTAATTATACTTGAAACGTCAATTAATTATTCATTCACGATTTCTTCTTGATATGTAAAATACGACGAACAGATACGATTCTTTTCTCGTTTTATCAAAGATATGTAAATCCGTGAACGGTAATTCATTTAAAAACCACAATCAAATTCACGCTTCTACACTTAAGATCCGATATCCATTTACAACAACTTCATAAAATGTCAAACTTCCAAATACCATTTGCAAACTCATCATCGAAAACTCTTCATATATGCTATCATGGATGCGGGTAGAAAAGATCGTCCTCACCAATGTTGCACGGGTAATTACGTTCAGTGGAAATCTAGAATCAAGAGATACATTTACACCAAAACTAACAGTGAACTCATCACACCATGTCTCCAATCCCACCATATACGTATCAATGGGCTGAGGAAACTGTTCCCATTGATGAAGGTAGTTCTGAAACAACTACAGAGAGGTATATGGAGAACTATAAGAATGTTTCACAAGACATACGAGATCAACCAAATGCTGAAGCTGAAGCCGTTCAGATCATTCTCACAGGGATAGATAACGATATCTACTCCACAGTTGATGCTTGTCCGAATGCATGTGAAATATGGAAAGCCATTGAAAGGTTGAAACAAGGTGAATCAATCAATGTTCAAGATCTTGAAACCAATTTATATTGGGAGTTTGGAAAATTCAAATCACGGGATTGTGAATCACTTGAATCGTATTACTCACGGTTTTACAAGATGATGAATGAGCTTGTCCGAAATCAGTGTCATGTTACTAATCATCAAGTGAATGTCCAGTTCTTACTTCAACTACAACCAAAAAGGCAAAGGTTTGTGACACTTGTTAAGCAGAGTCAAGAGCTGAAGACTGTCTCCTATCATAAGCTTTATGACATTCTGAAGCAACACCAGAATAAAGACAATAAGATAAGAGCTGAAAGACTAGCACGTACTGCTAATCCACTTGCACTTGTTGCTCAACAACAACCAGTTTACCATCATCAAAACCATCCTACTCAAAACACTCAATATTCCTCCACCAGATCGCAACAGTCTACCAGAAACAGAGGAAAAGCAATTGTTACCTCTTCTGCTCCTACTTATGATCCAGAACCTGCTACGGTTACTGAAGATGAGGAAATGTCAAAGGAAAAGGAGATTGACAAACTCATGGCTTTAATTTCTCTCTCGTTCAAGAAAATCTACAAACCTACCAACAACAACCTTCGAACTTCATCAAACACCAGTCGAGCTAATCAAGATAATTCTCTAAGAATTAACAAAGGAACTGGGTATGATAATCAGAGGGCAGTTAATGTTGCTGGGGCTAGGGAAAATGTAGGTACTCCGGTAGTGCAGAAGTTTGGGATTCAGTGTTATAACTGCAAGGAATATGGGCATGTATCAAGGGAATGTCAGAAACCGAAACGAGTAAAGGATGCAGCTTATCACAAGGAAAAGATGTTATTGTGTAAACAAGAGGAAGCTGGGGTTCAGTTGAATGCAGAACAAGCTGATTGGAAGGATGATACTGATGATGAGTCTGAAGAACAGGAATTGGAAGCACATTATATGTACATGGCACAACTTCAAGAGGTTACTCCAGATCAAGTTGACAATTCTGGACCAATCTTTGATGATGAGCCAATGCATAAGGTACAAAACAATAATGACAACTATAATGTGTTTGCCATGGAAAATGAACATCCTGAGCAACCTGAATCTAGTAATGACATATATCTGGCGGAACAAGGTGACACCAATATCACTATTGATTCATCGGATATATGTTATGATAGAGCTCAGGATGACCAGGATGAAACTGATGATCTTGATCAAGAACGTGATTTGCTTGCTTCTTTAATTCAGAAACTAAAATGTGAAATTGATGACAGCAAAAACCGAAATAAATTTTTGGAATCATCAAACAAGGAGTTAGTTGATAAATTGAAAGGTGAAATTGAGGATTTCAAAACTAAGAATAAAAGTTTAGAATCATCAAATAACCATTTCAAAGAAGCAAACAATGAACTGTCCAAGACTAATCAGTTGATGTTTAAAGACCTTAAGAAGTTCCAAGCGGAACTTGATAAGTATAATGATGTGAATTATGCGTCAAAGGTGGAAATTGATTGTGCAAAAGCTAAAGGGGATTTAATGTCATACAAAATCGATTTTGAAAAATCATCTAATGCATATACTCAATACTCGAAAAAATAAATGATTTAAATCAAATTGATTTCGGATATGAAAAAGGAGATTTTGTGCACATCAAGAACCATCTCCATAAAGTCACAAGCAAAATAAAATAGGCTCAGATAAGCTTACAAAACTTGTAAAGACAAGGAACTTGATAAAGTCCTTGCTTTAGAAACAAAGTCAAGGGTTTTGAATGAATATTGTATATAAAACCATCTCAATCCGTTCAAACAATGAATATGCATTAATGCGTAATTTGTAAAACGAGTTTTACAAAACCCGAGTCCATAAGATAGCTCAAAGAGCTGAATCACGTCTGTATGATATAGGTTGCTATAATGATAATCATGGCTGTAATGTTAGCCCTGAATCCTGACAAAATGATTCGTCCTTTCAATAAGAACGTCGATCAAAATTAAGGCGATCTAATCAGACCGTAGATTATGATCAGTTGAATAATCTTTAAGAGATTTGTTCTTCCACAGAAAAGTCGGCTGAACAACACTATTTTCAAAAAACGTCAAAGATGAGTCATACATCTTCTAATAAGGAATTTTCCAAAGAGTCTTTTCGTAAACAAACAACTTTGTTAGAAAAACGAATGGATGAATCCATTCCTTGGAATCAAAAGTGTAAAAGCTCTAAACAACTTTTCAAGATTAAAAAGAGTGTTGACACAATTTTTGATGGAGTGGAACGTTGCAAACAAAGAATTGCCAAAAGAACATATTTTGGTAACATCGATCCTTTCATTCAAAACACAATAGAAGGAAATTTTGGCCCCCAAATTAGCAGACTCAATGCGGACTTAGAAAATTTTCACTTGTGTTTGAACGAGGAAATGGTTGCTGATTTGAGATACTTTAATTCTCTTGAATATGAAGTAGACACTCTCAAATCTCAACTAGAAACTCAAAAAACACAGATTTTGAATGAAATCGACCGACTTTACTATGCTGATCACATGAATGCAATACTTGATGTGTACACTGATCTGGATGAATTTACTAATTTGCAATGTGATTACGTAGAAACCTGGGAAAAATGTGAACATCTTGAAAAAGAGCTTTCAAAAAGTAGAACAATGTCAAAGAGTTTTGAAGCACTTCAGAAACATGCGATTAATCTTGAACTTGATTTACAACAGTGTAAAGAAAAGATAAAAAATGACAAATCTTTCAAAGAAAATCAGTCAAACGTATTTCTGAAAGAACGTGAACAGTATTTTGAAATTCAAGACTTGAAAGCTCAATTACAAGACAAAGGAATTGCAATAAGTGAGTTGAAGAAACTCATAGAAAAGATGAAAGGAAAATCTGTGGAAACTAAGTTTGAAAAATCATCGGTTATTCGACAACCGAATGCTTTTAAAAGTCAAAGACAATCCATTTTAGGTAAACCAGCTATTTTTTCAGATTCTCTTGCAAAGAAAGATTTCTCAAAGTCAAAGCCAGTTACCACACAAAATGTGTCTAATGATTTTTCAAAACCAGTCACTGCACAGATTTTGCCTCAGAATATGTTGCCAATTGTCAAGAACACAAATGTGATTGCACCAGGAATGTATAAAGTGCACACAAAGCCTAATCAAACTAGAACACCTCAGTTGCATCAAGACATTAGGAAACCTAACAAACGCGTGTCTTTCTCTACAGGAGTAATTCCCAATACTAGTGTTAGCAGACCACAGCTTAAGAGCAATCATCTGGAAGATAGAGTCATGTCTAACAATAGTCAAGGGAAGAAGCAAGAAGTAGAAGACCACCGTAGGAAGTTTAAGTTTTCAAATAATAAAACGTCTGTAACTGCGTGTAATGACAGTTTGAATGCTAAGACCTCGAATGTTAACTTTGTCTGTGTTACTTGTGGAAAGTGTGTGCTGAATGACAATCATGATTTGTGTGTTCTACATTATATCAATGGCGTGAATTCTAGGACTAGGCAACCAATGGCTGTGCCTATTAGTACTAGAGAACCCAAGCAGAATGTGAACCAATCTGTTGCAACATCCAGTAAGAAAACCGTTGCAACAGACTCCACTGTCAAGAAATTTAGAAACACAACTAGGAAGATTTATGAGCAAGTTAGTAAGACATGCAGTTGGTGGTATCCTAAGTATACACCACCCGGAATTACAATTGGAAACCTAAGTCTCAAATAGGAAATGTTAACCCAAACGTTAGTATGCCTCTAGGAAATGCATCTAGAACTGCTAATATTTTGGAACATAAGACTCCTAGGTGTTCCATTGTGTCCAAATACTCCATTGTCTTCTAATTCTTTTGCAGCTCGTAGAGAATCATTTCTATTATCGTCGTCTTGGGTCGCTCAAAGGCACATGACCGGAAATCTCAAACTTCTAACTAATTTTGTGGAGAAATTTGTGGGAACGGTGAAGTTTGGAAATGATCAAATTGCACCAATTCTTGGCTATGGAGATCTGGTTCAAGGATACGATTACTATCACAAAGGGATTTATTAATTCGAAGGGACTGAATCATTAATTCTATTATCGTTGGTCAATTCTGTGATGCGGATTTGGAAGTTGCTTTTCGGAAGTCTACATGTTATATCCGTGATTTGAAGGGAAATGATATTCTCACAGGTTCTCGTGGCACAGATTTGTATTCTATTTCTCTGCAAGACTCAACAACTCCCAATCCAATTTGCTTAATGGCTATAACGCACATCGTCTCAAGCTATGGTTATGCATGTTCGTTATTTCTTTAAACTTCGACACATCAACTTGATTTCAAAGAATATATTTGTGAATGACCTTCCAAAGCATGAAATTTGTCAACAGATCATTTGTGTTCTTAGTGAGCTGGGGGATAGGGAAAAGCAAAAAGAAAGTCCTTTTCCACACTAGACTACCCGAGCTCAAAAAATGACGGTTCAACTTCTCACACATGGGACTTATGTGGTCCATAGCGGGTTAGAAATCATTTAATGGAAAGGAAATATGTTCTTGTATTGTTGATGACTACTCCCGAATACCTGGACTCACTTCTTGAGGTCCAAAGACGAAACACATGGAGTTCTCATTGATTTCCTCACACTTGTCCAAAGAGGAGTTCATGCTCAAGTTACAACAGTTCGAACTGACAAAGGCACGGAATTTCTTAATAAAACTCTTCATGCATACTTTGCTTTAAAGATAAAGATGGGAATTTTAAGACACGAAACGTCAACTGCTCGAACACCTGAACAAAACGGCGTTGTCGAAAGACAGAACCGTACTCTTGTTGAGGCTGCTCGAACAATGCTAAGCGCCGCTAAAGTTCCTTTGTTCTTCTGGGCTGAAGCAATTGCAATCGCATGTTTTACTCAAAACCGTTCACTTGTAATTCCTCGACATGAGAAAACACCTTACCATATCATCAATGCCCGGAAACCGTCAGTCAAGTTCTTTCACATCTTTGGTTCTCTTGCTACATCGTCAGGTGATGGTGAAAATCTTGATAATGAAGGAAAAGGTGATTGCATGTATTTTGGTGGGTATTCTTCTCAGTCAAGGCTTACAGGGTATTGTTATAAGAGAACAAGAATGATAGTTGAAAACAATTATGTAACTTGACGTATTATCCTCAAAGGGCGACAGTCACGTCAGTTTTCTTGACCCCGGTCACAATGTTCGACAACGGTACTAGAACAAGATAGTTTAAGTCACAATCGGACAAAGTCAAAAAAATGTTCCTCAAGTTGATGAGATAATAACAACGTCAAATGAGCTGGAATTGCTTTATAGTCCGATGTTCAGTGAATTACTCAATGGAACTTCTCATGTTGTGTCAAAGTCTTCCACTGTACATGCTGCTGATAATCCCGATAAACGTTAACAACATAACACAACTCACACTTCTACAACAACCATTGTTGCAAATCAACCTCCATTGAACATTCACTCTGCACTATCAAACTCCAATAAGTATCAACTGTCACTGCACCTGAGATCATTACTCAAGCAGAAAACTATACAGAAAATGCACAAATTTGACGGTAGATGAATTTATCAACAATCTTTCAGTACACCGGTACAAAGAACAATGGGAAACATCGTTCTGTCATGTTGATTCGTTTTAAACATGCATACTTTTTCATCACACCATCCTTCCGCCCAACACGTTAGACATAAAGATATCCTTTGAACAAGTTCATTGGGATAACCATCTTAATCAGTTAGAACAAGACCGTCAGCTAGAAACAGATGGGCGAGATGTGTATGTTCTCACTTACCGTGAGTCGAATCGAACAAAGATCATCAAAGAAGCCATGGCTGGATTCTGCATGGATTGAATTCAATGCTAGGAAGCAACTTTCATCAGTTTGAGCGATTTTAGATGTATGGGACATTAGATCGACAAGACCACTCTGCAAAATGTCATTATTTAAAGTGGCTCATGGAAAAAAACAAAACGTGATGTGGAAAAATCTGTCATTCGCAACAAATCTCGTCTTGTGGCTAAGGGATATGCTCAAAAGGAAGGAATTGATTTCGAAGAGTCATTTGCACCAGTTGCTCGGTTGGAAGCTGTACGGTTGTTCATTGCGTATGCTGCACACAATTCAGTTACATTGTACCAAATAGACGTTTAAAATAGCATTTCTTTACGGTCCCTTTGAAGGAAAAGTGTACCGTTAAACAACCAGATGGATTTGTTGACCTATATCATCCTGACAAAGTTTACCGTCTCAAGAAAGCATTATATGGTCGCAAACAAGCACCAGGAGCGTGGTATTGATGAAAACTCTACAAACTTCTTGTATCCGAAGGGATTCTCGAAAGTTTCTATTGATCCAACTCGTTCATAACTAAACATGGGGAAGACATATTGCTGTGAAATTTAGTTGATGACAATTTTTGGTTTACGGAACCAAAAAAATTTCATTTCAAAACGATTTGAGAAAAACTAAATGCACACAAGTTTGATATGTCTATGATGGGAGCTGATGAAATTCTTGTTAGGAATTCAGATTCCACCAATCCCCTGTGGTTTCTTTATAAAACCAAGCTAAGTTATGCTTAAGAGATACTTAAAAAGCGTTATGGGTATGGACCTCATGTGATAGCATTGGCTACTCCAATGGCTACAAAAAACACCTTGATGCTGGCACCCTTGTGTGGTACTTCGTCGGACCAAAACGAAATATCGTAGTATGGTCGGAGCACTCATGTACTTAACAACAAGTAGACCAGATATTGTACATGAAACATGTTATTGTGCTCGCTATCAAGCGAAACCGACTGAGAAACATCTCACTGCGGTAAAACAGATCTTTCGGTACCTTAAAGACTTCTTAATTAAGGTATTCATTGGTTATCGAAAGGACACGGTTTCGAACTATTGCTTTTTCATATTGGATCACGCGGGCTGTCTCGATTCACGTAAACGTACATCTCTGGTGGCATACATTTAGGTGGTGATGATTAAGTTAGTCAGCTGGTCATCAAAAAGCAGGACTGCTGTCTCAATGTCTTCAGCAGAAGCCACGTAAGTATGGGTATTTTATCTGGCTTGCTGCGCACAAGTTCTATGGTTGAGAACTCAGCTCACAGATTATGGCTTCCACTTTGATAAAATACCTATGTATTGTGACTTCAAAGGAATCCATAAGCCATCTGTGCAATCCACGTTAGAATTCCCTGTACCAAGCACATCGGATGTCAGATATCACTTTCATAAGGACCGTGAAAAGGAGTATTGTTTTGAATTATTCTTTGTCGGAACTGAATACCAGTTAGCTGACTTGTTTACTAAAGCTTTATCGGAAGATAGGTTTTTAAGTATTTGTCAGCCGACTGGTATGGTTGTTTGACTCAGACCCCCACCCCCCCCACCCCCCCACCAGATGAACTGGAGGTTCTGGTAATTGAATATGCTTGATCCATCAAACATTAATTTGTAAATAT
The DNA here is from genome assembly GCA_026074375.1 of Tanacetum coccineum. Lineage (NCBI taxonomy): Eukaryota > Viridiplantae > Streptophyta > Magnoliopsida > Asterales > Asteraceae > Tanacetum > Tanacetum coccineum. The sequence goes on along the minus strand of BQNB010051497.1, from coordinate 9,161 downwards.
TTTTTCTCTCTTTATTTTTGATTTATAAATTTTTTTTTGAAAAAGAAAATACAAAAATATAAAACCAACAAAAAGAAAATAGAAAAATTTAAAACCTAGAAAAACAAAATATAAAATCAGAAAAATTTCAAAAATACCAAAAAGAATCTTCTCGGACATAGTTCTTAGAATCGTAACATTTACTTACCTAGAAATGTGATTAACATCGACACGTGGGTGTAAATGAAGTTCGAACAGGAGTTTCAAATGCTTTCAAAACATGTCATTTCTAAATTTTTCTGAATGACTTATGTACATTTCAGTGCATAACTCGGTTCCGAATGTAATAGGGAAGTGTACGCTTCAGTGCGCTTACTCTAAAATAAAGAAGAAGTCTTCTATCATGTTTTTAAATCGTTTGAAAATAATTTTTTCAAAAAGACCTTTCAATGTCAAAACCTGTCAACAATATAATTTGTGGTATTTTTCAATAAAAAGTGGATTTGTTAAAATTGTGTGTTCAACGTATTTTTCTATAAAAAGTGGTATTTGTTAAAATTGTGTGTTCAACACTCCCTTCCTCGAATAATTTTCTGAGGGGGAGCTTTTTAAAACAAAGCCTTTTAATGTGTCGGATACATCTCATAAATGTCAATTTTATGTATCCAAACACATTTTGTGAAATAAAAATGTGGAAACTTAATGTCAATTAATAATATACATTGTTCACTAAGGCATCTCACTCCGTCTTCAACATTTTGTGGTGTCATATCAATTTTTCATTCCAATGTCAAGCTTTAACAAATATTGGTATCCCACATATACTGTTGAAGGGGAGCTATAAGAATCTGAATTCATGCAATAACGTAGTATAATTTTTCTCCCCATGGAATTTTTCATGTCAAATTTTAATCAATTGGTATTTCAAATACTAAGTGTTTTATTATTTAAAATAAGGGGAGAAAATGTGATTAAAATATGTTATAGACAAATGTGATCTTTAAGACTCTAAGTGCAACTCTTTCCTTCATGTGCTAAACAATTTCGAATCTCGGAGCACATGTGTAGGGGGAGTATTTGAAAATAACAATGTCAAAAAATGGTTTTATGGTTCGATCTTTATACCCAACAACCTATTAATTTCACGACGATTCTGAAGTCATAAGGTGGTTAGGTTAGGTATAAGTCCTACGATCCAACCAGAACCGGAGGGATCTACCCAAGGACACTCCATAGTTAGAAATAACAGTCCTTAGGTATGAATGGAGAAGAATGTGTATAAGGGAAAAATGTCATCTTGGTAATGACGTCTTGGTAAGCATTGAAGGGGTTGAAGAATGAAAAAGAAATGTATGGATAAAGGGTGAAAAGAAAGAAGCCCTCCAAACAACTTAGGCAGAAACCGGGTCAATACATAATCTATCAAAATCACAAAGATGATTGTTGATATTGAAGACGACATCATGGACCCAGTGATGCAATGCACAACCCTTCCCAGCCATTCGAGTTTCTCTCAAAAGAAACTTGTCTCATTTGTCACGGAGATACACACGTTATCTATTGACATCTCACTCTGAGATTGTTAATATTGAATAGGTGGCAGTCTGCTCCAGCCTCCGATTACTAAAACCAAAAGTGCACAAATCGAGTCTAGAGCCAGAAGAGATCAAATTATAAATCTCATTAGGACACAATGTCAAAATACACTTGTTGAACACCATAAAGTTCACAAGTTGTAACAAAGAGTCCTACGCATTATCCTTGAGATCTTGCCAGAACATCCGAGTGATACTTAAGTATTCACCGTGAAGATGGAAATCCTGCTTGAGCCAACATCAAACAAGCTCTTGGTAGGTGACTTGCAAGATTCTACATGAATCGAGCTTGTGCTAACTGGACATCGATTTTGGTCCAGTAAATGAATTGACGACTAAATCAGAAAGATAGTAACTATCTGATTCACTCTTACCGTGTTGTCTGCTTTGAGACGTTCCGATAATGAGAACTAGCAAGCATGGTGAATCTAATACATCTGTGTTAGAAGATCCTACGCTTTGAGCTGGAAACCCTGTCAAGGAGATTCTTTGAATCTACCTGATCACAGGTATAGTATTTATACTATAAAACAGGAAACCGGAGGTTAATGCAACCGAACTCAAGATGAATGACAAAGCCAAATTCATCTTTTATTGCTAACTGTTTTATTTCAGGATAAGACGACGGTGTTGCAGCCTCATTCCAGTGAAGTCGGATTCATAAACCACATGCTCATACTCAAGCTTTCAAAGTCAATCATTCAACAACAAGACCGTTGATTCTAAACTTCCTCATCAACAAAGATCCTTAAAGTCAAATAAAGAATCGCCTATTGGGGAAGATTGTTAGTCTTATGATCATATAAGTCAAACAAGAATGTAACAAGTATGAGCATGTTGGTCAAGAGCACAAGTTGATCAAGAAAGTCAAATCAAGATGATTCAAGTCAAGGAGATGATGCAAGATAAAGATCTCAAGAACTCAAAGTCAAAAGATAAAGGCTCAAGATCAAGATCACAAAGCATGAATGAACAAAGCCATTACAAACAAGCAAAGACTAAGACCAAAGATAAACAAGGCAAAGCATAAACGTCAAAAATCATATCTTCAACATCAGGGGAGACAATGATAAAACAAGACAACCTCCTACAAGAATGTTATCAGTCGTACAAGAACGTCAACATAGAAATAGAAGAACTTAAAGAAGACCACAACAATGGAGGAGTTCGAAGAAAGAGACCTCAACATTGGGGGAGATTGTTAGCCTTAATTTTATATAAGTCACACAAGAATGTTATCGGTCTTATTAGTTGCAATTAGTCTTGTAATGTAATAGGCTAGTCGGGTATTAACAGGCTTGATTTGTAACCTAATATTGTCCATGTTTAGGGTTAAAACCCAAGATAAGCCAAGCCTGGCCCATTAGTAGAAAGCCCATGTGCCAACTAGTAGGCTAGGGTATAAAAGGAACCCTCTCCACACATGGAGAGGGTGTTGGTTGCATTTGTTTCATTTTGTAATCCTCCACTTCTCTCTCTAATCTAATCTTCTATCTTTTGTTTCTCTCTCTATTTTCTCTCTTTATTTTTTGCTTATTTGGTATTACTTATTATGTTGTGTTTGGATTAAACATATGGGACAACAAACACATTATATGTTTTACTATTTGACACAAGTGTTTTAAATCGTATGATATCCAGATTATTGCCTGAATACTATTGCCTAAGTTACCGCATTGCCATTTAAGTCCCTACCAATCATGAACCGTTAATTGCTAATGTAGCAAGCGCGAGTGTTATGGATAGATCTATTGGGACTGACAATACCTGCCTTGAATTTCTGGTTATAAGTTGAGCATGTTACATTTAACATTGTGAGGACAGTTAGGTTGTTGACAAGCATCATATATTTTCTCAGGGGCACAAACCTTGTTAAGGTTTCGGGGTCATGAGCTTAGTGCAATAGTACATGTTTTGGACTACTGAATTTGTTTCGTAGTCTACTATTACTTAAATTTTGTGGTCCACTACTGAACATTACTTGATTTATTGAATCACTACTTAGATTTCGGAAATAATATTTTGAAATGTTGTAACGCTACTTTTCTTACTGAAATATTATTTAAATTATTTTAATACTGCTTTTACTTAAACCTATGAATTCACCAACATTATTGTTGACGTTTTGCATGTATTTTCTCAGGTTATTATTTGTGTATTTAACACAGGCGATTTATACGTGTGTATTTAACACAGGCGATTTATACGTGTGTATTTAACACAGGCGATTTATACGTGTGTATTTAACACAGGCGATTTATACGTGTGTATTTAACACAGGCTATTTATACGTGTGATTTTACACAGGTGATTTATACACTGTTTTTTTGGGAATTTTATTCACTTTGCTTGGGAGGATTATACACTTCTCGTGGGTGAATTATACAATTCTCATTAGGTGAATTATACGGTTTTTCTTTGATTCGTAAAATCCCGTAAAATATTAACTTATTTTCCCGGTTTTATCAAGAATTGTAAAATCCCGTGTATTCCTAAGACTCAATCACTTCATATAACTTAAGATCCGATATCCATTCACAACATCAAAATGTCAAATACAAATACCAATTTGCAAACTCAAACATCCAATGCTCTTCATAATGCTATCATGGAAGCAGGTGGCAAAGATCGTCCACCAATGTTAGCACCGGGTAATTACGTTCAGTGGAAATCCAGAATCAAGAGATACATCGACACCAAACCAAACAATGAACTTATCCACTATTGTCTCCAGAATCCACCATACAAGTTCAAATGGACTGAGAAGACCGTTCCAGTTTCTGAAGGTAGTTCTGAAACAACTACAGAAGGGTATATGGAGAACTATAAGAATGTTTCACAAGACATACGAGATCAACTGAATGCCGAAGCTGAAGCCGTTCAGATCATTCTCACAGGGATAGATAACGATATCTACTCCACAGTTGATGCTTGTCCTAATGCATGTGAAATGTGGAAAGCCATTGAAAGGTTTGAAAACAAGGTGATTAATCAATGTCCAAGATCTTGAAAACCAATTAGTATTGGGATTTGGAAAATTCACATCACGAGATGGTAATTCTTGAATTCGTATTACTCGAGGGTTCTATTTAATGATGATAGATGAGCTTGTCAGGAATTCTGATGTAATTGTTACAAATCATCAAGTGAATGTCCAGTTCTTACTTCAACTACAACTAGAATGGCAAAGGTTTGTGACACTTGTTAAGCAGAGTCAAGAGCTGAAGACTGTCTCCTATCACAAACTTTATGACATCCTGAAGCAACACCATAATAAGTCAAGAGAGAGGAGCTGAATGTCTAAACAAGTACTGCTAGCCACTTGCATCTTGTTGCTCAACAAACAATCCTAGTTTTCCATCCTCAAAATCCTCCTAATCACATAACTCAAATTCTACCTCCAGATAAAAAAGCTACCGAAACCGGGTAAAAAGCAATTGTCAACTCTTCTGCTCCTATTTATGATCAAGAACCTACAACGGTTACTGAAGATGATGAAATGTCAAAGGAAAAGGAGATTGACAAACTCATGGCTTTAATTTCTCTCTCGTTCAAGAAATTCTAGAAAAAGTCCCAACAACAACCTTCGAACTTCATCAAACACCAGTAGAGCTAATCAAGATAATTCTCCAAGAATCAACAGAGGAACTGGGTATGATAATCAGAGGGTAGTTAATGTTGCTGGGGCTAGGGAAAATGTAGGTACTCAGGTTGTGCAAAAGTCTGGGATTCAGTGTTATAACTGCAAGGAATATGGGCATGTATCAAGGGAATGTCAGAAACCGAAACGAGTAAAGGATGCAGCTTATCACAAGGAAAAGATGTTATTGTGTAAGCAAGAGGAAGCTGGGGTTCAGTTGAATGCAGAGCAAGCTGATTGGAAGGATGACACTGATGATGAGTCTGACGATCAAGAATTGGAAGCACATTATATGTACATGGCACAGATTCAAGAGGTTACTCCAGATCCAGTTGACAATTCTGGACCAATCTTTGATGCTGAGCCATTGCATAAGGTACAAAACAATAATGACAACTATAATGTGTTTGCCATTGAAAATGAACATCCTGAGCAACCTGAATCTGTTAATGACATATATCTGGAGGAACAAGGTGACACTAATATCACTATTGATTCATTGGATATATGTTATGATAGAGAACAGGATGACCAGGATGATACTGATGAACTTGATCAAGAACGTGATTTGCTTGCTTCTTTAATTAATAAACTAAAATGTGAGATTGATGACAGCAAAAACCAAAATAAATTTTTGGAATCATCAAACAAGGCTTTAGTTGATAAATTGAAAGGTGAAATTAAGGATTTCAAAACTAAAAATAAAAGTTTAGAATCATCAAATAACCATTTCAAAGAAGCAAACAATGAACTGTCTAAGACAAATCAGTTGATGTTCAAAGACCTTAAGAAGTTCCAAGCGGAACTTGATAAGTATCATGATGTGAATTATGCGTCAAAGGTGGCAATTGATTGTGCAAAAGCTAAAGGGGATTTAATGTCATACAAAATCGAATCTGAAAAGTCATCTAATGAATATACTCGAAAGATAAATGATTTAAATCAAACAATTTCGGATATGAAAAAGGAGCTTTTTGCACATCAAGAAACCATCCCCATAATATCACAAGAAAAAAAGGCTCAGATTAAGTTTTACAAAACTTATGAAGACAAAGAACTAGATAAGGTCATTGCTTTAGAAAAGAAAGTCAAGGTTTTGGATGATATTATATATAAAAGCCGAGTGAATCTTTTCAAACATTGTATATGTGAATCTTAATGTAAACGAGTTTTGCAAAACCTAAGTTCCTCAAGAAAGCTCAAAGAGCGAATCCTCGTATGTATGATATAGGTTGCTATAATGATAATCTTACTTTAATGTTAGCTCCTGCATCTAACGAATCTATTCGTCTTGACAAAGAAATTCGATCAAAATTAAGCGATTTAATCAGACCTTTTGATTATGACCAGTTGAATAATATTTATGATTTGTTTGTTCTACAACGAGAAAAGTCGCCTGACATCACTAGTTTCAAAAACGTCATGAAATGGGTCATACTCTTCTAATAATGAAATTTCCAAAGAGTCTTTTCATAATCAACAAACTTAGTTAGAATACGAATGGATGAATCATTCCATGGGATCAAAGTGTAAAAAGCTCTAAAGAACCTTTCAAGATTAAAAAGAGTGTTGACACGATTTTTGATGGAGTGGAACGTTACAAACAAACAATTGCTAAAAGAACATATTTTGGTAACATAGATCCATTTATTCAAAACACAATCGAAGGAAAATTTTGCCCCCAAATTAGAAGAATCAATGCGGACTTAGAAAAATTTCACTTGTGTTTGAACGAGGAAATGGTTGCTGATTTGAGATACTTTAATTCTCTTGAACATGAAGTAGACACTCTCAAATCTCAACTGGAAAACTAAAACACGTTTTGAAATGAAATCAGAACGTCTTTAAAGGGAATAGTATTATGCTGATACATAGATGGCAAATACTTGGGTGTGTACACTGATATAGATGAAGTTAGTAATTTGCAATGTCATTATTTGGAAACTTTAGAAAAATGTAAACATCTTGAAAAAGAGCTTTCAAAAAGTAGAACAATGTCAAAGAGTTTTGAAGCACTTCAAAAACATGCGACTAATCTTGAACTTGATTTACAACGGTGCAAAGATGTTAGAAACACAATTTCACAGTCTAACAAGAGAAGCTCGGTCTTGAAGAAAACTAGCGTTTCATAGCTCGTTAGTTGGTTAATTAATTAATGATTAATGTAATTGGGCTGTCAAAGAAAAAGCCCGGAAAGCCCAACAAAAGCCTAGAATGGGCAGAACCTTTTTAGTATAAATACACCTAGTTTAGTCAAAATTAGGTTAGACATCATAGCTAGTCAATATTGTTATTAGGGTTTCTAGCCACCAAAAGGTTTTCTTTCAATCATCAATAAAGTCTTTATTTTTCCTGCATCTTGATTCTACACATCATTGTTAAGGTTTGTATGAATGATCATGGAACCTACAATTGGTATCAAGAGCCTACAAGATTGATGAATTGATTTGGTTTGTGTTTTATTTTTTTCTTGATTTCGAAAAAAAGAGGGGGTTTCGATTTCTTTGTTTTGATTAATTGTTTGTTTTGATTCTTGATTCAAAGATGGTTTATGTTTAATCTAATATCAATCAAACCATCTTGTTAGCAATCAACGATCTCGTGATTTTCTTTTGTTCATTTTTTTTGTTCGATTTGATTAAAAAAAAAGGAGTCGAGATTTTTTTCTTCTTGTTTGAGGTTCGAGCTAATCATTGTTAAGGTTGTTCGTGTTGTTAAGCAAGAAAAAGGTCTTTGGATTCGTGTTTTGTGTCCACCGAACGAGCACATATGGATTTGTCGATCGAACGTGTTTCATGTTCTTCATGCATCGAACGAGTTTAGTCCTTTGTGGACGAAACTAGTGGAAATTCACGGTTGGACCCGAACGAGTGCAAAACAAGGTAGGATCGATCAACACTCCCGAACAAGGGATCGAAACATGACAATCGAAACGGAGGATCTAAACAAGAGACGAAAAAGAGGATCGAACAAAAGGATCGATCAAAAGGATCGATCTAAACAATTGAGATCGAACAGGGATCGAAAATTGGGATCGAACAAAAGGGTTTGAACATGAGATCGATACAAGGACGGAATTTTTCTAAGTTTGAACGAGTGGAATTCTAGGACCGAACGAGTGGAATTCTAGGACCGAACGAGCCTAATTCCTCAAGGATCGAACGAGTACACTCCTTTGGACCGAACGAGTTTACTTCCTTAAGGATCGAACGAGCAACCACCAAGGACAATCGAACGGGTGGACTCTCTTTGCACCGAACAAGCTTTAAGTCTCTAGAACCGAACTAAATAATCAAACAACAACAAAAACATAAACACAAATCAAACAAATCAACAATCACTTGCGATCCGTTCATTCATACTTAAATTAAAATGGGATCCAATGAAGAAACAAATGCAGCGGGTACCGATACTCGTCCACCTATGTTGGTTGAAAGTGACTACGATTCTTGGAAGATTCGTATACACAGGTACATTCGAGGCAAACCCAATGGCAAGCTGATATGGAAATCTATCCAGAATGGCCCTACCCCTCACCCTATGATCACTGATCCTCCACCTACTGATTCTGCTGTTGTGCCTGCACCGAGGAAGAAACTTGATTCTGAATTCAGTGAAGAGGAAAACAAACTTGAGATGGCTGATACTCAAGCTGAAATCATTCTTAGTCAAGGTCTTCCCAGACACATCTTCAACAACCTAAATCAAACAAGCACTGCAAAGGAGATTTGGGATAATGTGGAGATGCTTATGCAAGGATCAGGTAGGACTATTCAACAAAGGAAGGAAGATCTGTTTGATGAGTACGAACGCTTTCGTGCTATTGGAAACGAATCAATTCATGACTACTTTGTGCGTTTCCACAAGCTTGTGAATGACATGAAGATTACTCAGCTCAACATTCCAACTCATCAGATGAACACCAAGTTTGTCAACAACCTTCCGGC